>PISX010014432.1:0-53063 GCA_004024625.1 Mellivora capensis
CAAAACACTCAGGTTGTTTTTCAGAGTCCATAGTCTCTCGATTTTGTTTCCTCCCTCTCTCTCCCTCTCCCTCCCTTCTCCCTCTCTCTTTCTCCCTCTTTCTATCTCCCCCCACCCCACGGTCCCCCATCCCCCCAAACTCTTACACACACACACACACACACACACACACGAACGTTCCACTCCTGGAAGAGTAGTGTCTTTAGAGTGTTGTGCTTCTAAGACCGTCCTCCAAAAAACCTACTTTGTGTTTAAGTTCCTGTGCTAAAACCACACTAGTCACTTCCTTAAAAAGAGAGGCAGGACAGTTATCTAGAGGATTCTCAACCTCCCAGTGTTGACATTTCTGCCAGGATCCTCCTCTGTTGGGCAGAGGGTGGGAGGGTGATGTTTCATAGCATCCCTTGCCTCTAGCGGGGACTATGCCCTTAGCCCCCACTCTACGATAATCAAAAAATGTCTTTAGATGTTACCAAAGGTCTTGGGGGGGGGGGGCAGAAATTGCCCTTCTGAGAACCACTGATTTAGAAAGAGCGGATAAATTGTTTAATGTTTCATTCAACAGGTTTTCCTAAAATATTTCAGACATTTAGGAAAGACTTTTCTGAAACGAATTTAAATAGGTAAGAAACGTTTTGCTTTCATATTATTTTTGGAAGCTGATGGTGTTTACCTCTTGGATAAACATGTCTGGAAATAGAGTAAAATAATCCAGAGCAATTATGAGTAATTTATTCAAAAAGGTTTTTTTAAGAAAACCATACTGTTAGACACTTGGGGATAGAGACAAAGTCCCTGTCCATCTGCCCACAGAGATGGCATGTCCACTTCATAAAACATGAAATAATAACATTCTGCCAGGTAGACAATAGCAAGGGTTCTGAACGTTTAGGACATAGGTCTCTATTGGCTAAACGAGACCGTGATTACACACATCTTATGTGAAGGAGACTGGAAATTATGGTCTTCCCCCCGCCACACTCTCTTTTTCTTATTGTTATTCTTGCTATTAGCCTTCAAGCACAGGAAGAGACCAGAGAAATACCTTTTGGGACATGTTTATAAATCTTCCCTGAAATCTCACACCAAACCTGAGTCCACAATCTTGAACTACTATTCACCTAAACTTTGCTTTTACAAGCAAATTCTAAATTCCTAAGCATCAGGATTGTTCTGTCCCACTTTTATGTTTTTATTTATCCTTTTAATTTGACTTTTTAAGAAAAAAAATATGTACATGGTTAAAATATTAAAGTATACAAAGGTATAAAATAAAAAATCTCCATGCCCTTCTTCATCCCCACACTCCCACTCACCAGTTAACATATTGTTACAAACAGTTTGTTTCTAATATAATTTTATTTGTATTTTTTTTAAGATTTTATTTTTAAGTAATCTCTTTACCCAATGTGGGGCTCAGACTCACAACCCCAAGGTCAAGAGTTGTGTGCTATACCGACTTTGGCCAGCCAGATGCCACTCCAATATAAATTTAAATAGTGTATTTTCATTCTCTGATTTATCCATTTGTGACATATTTATGGGCTTCCCACCCATGAAAGATGAGGATTATAACTCATACTATTTCTCTCCTCTTCATTTTTGGTAGTGGAGTTATTTTTAGTTTTTCTAGCCTTTAGGATTTTAAGGTATTTAAATTTCTACTATCTGATTTATCAACTTTAGCGACTACCTATTAACTCCTTTTTTTTTTTAAGATTTTATTTATTTATTTGAGAGAGAGAGAGAACATGAGAGGGGAGAAGGTCAGAGGGAGAAGCAGACTCCCAGCTCCACTAGGAGCCCGATGCAGGACTAGATCCCCGGACTCCGGGATTATGACGTGGGCCAAACAGAAGCAGTTGCTTAATCAACTAAGCCACCTAGCTAGGAGCCCTACCTATTAACTCTTATTATGAAAAGTTAACCCACTAATGCACTTCTACTTTCTTCTATCTCTCCTCGCACCCCTTCCTATCCCAATTAACAAATTATATACATTTTATAACAAACTATATTAATATGTAATATATAGTCATATAAAGTCATTTTACTTTGCCAAGTTTTGTTATGTTCATATTATGTTTTATAATCATAAGTCAGTACAGGTTAATTATAAAAATTGAAAGCCAATCAACAATATAATTTCATGCTAAGAATTCAATAATGTGATTGGATTAGTGCACAAAAAAAAAAAAAAATCCTATGCTAGTAAAACTTGGCTCCTAAAAGGAGAACTTTTCACCTCTCAGTTGTTTTTAGTTGTCTTCAGCTTTCCTGAATTGGGTGCAGTGGCCACACTTTCTTGATTCCCATATTGCCTGCTTGCTTCTATTCCTTTCCTCTTAGCTGGAGAAACTCCTCAGGTAATTATCTCATGCAGATCTCATAGGTAGTCAAACTCCCAAGTTCTTGCCTGTCTGGAGATTTCTTCATTTTACCCTCATACTTAATTAACATAGCATAAAAGAATACATTTAAAGCCCCTTTCCTCAGAGCTCTGAAGATATTGTTTCTTTGCCTTCTAGTACCCAGTGTTGCTGATCGTTCTGATTCTCAGACACTGGTGGCATGTCATTTGTCTCTGTTCTGTCCTTTAGAACTCCTACTGGATAGCTGTTGGCCCTCTCAGATATCTTCAAGATTTGGGTATTTAAAAGATAATATGCAGCCCTTGTACAAAAATTTTTATTTCATTGTTCATATTTGTCATTTCCAAGAACCAGATCTTGCTTTGTGTTGTTGTTCAAATAGTTGTTGCTTGTAAATCTTTTTTGAGAGTATTCTTACACTAAAGTTCTTTTTTGTTCTTTGAAGTTCTTTCTTTTCAGGATGAGTTCTGTTTATCTTGGTGCTTCTCTTCCATACTGTTGATTGCCCTTAGGTGACTGGTAAGCCTGGGTTATCAGTTTGTATTTATAAATGAATGGCCGGTAGGCAGCCAGAACTGAGTAGTTCCTCACAGCACTCTCCTGGAGGCTTGGCAGTGATTCGTGCCTGCGTGGGTGGACGGGGCCTGTCAGAGCCAGCCTCTCCTGAAGTGTCGGCAGGAAGCAGGCAAGCTGGATGCCCCACTATTACTAGAGTTAGGATAAGGACATATTGCTGTGTGGTCGGAGTTCTTCAGGCATTTCATTTCTGGGTTGGGTGTCCCTTCCTCCTTCCTCATCCAGGCCTATCGGGCAGGTCCTGTGGAAACTCTCACTGTGCTCTGCTTCTCTTTCAGACCCAAAATCTCCCCAGAGAGGCTGCCTGCTCTTTGTAGGAAGCAGTTCTTTGGGCTTCATCTGGAAATAAAAACAACCTTCCTGTATAAGGGGAGAAGAAGGGGCCTGGCTGTGGCACTGGCCAGCTGCTTTGAGTTGACTTCTTGAACTCCTCTGATGGCAGTCCCTAGCTCCCTCCTCACTGCATTTGGTTGAGTCTGAGCCAAGAACTTCCCAGAAGAGCTTTACTTACTTCTTTTGTCTGAAGCTGTGGTGGTCTCCACTCTGGTTTTCCATCAAATGAAAGCATTTATTTTTGTTCTTTAAGGACTTCAATATTACTGGTCTACTGTTGACATGGTTCTTATTTTCCAGGGCTATTTTTTTAAGATTTTATTTATTTATTTGACAGAGAGAAAGTGAGCACACAAGCCAGGAGACAGAGGGAGAGGGAGAAGCAGGCTCTCCGCCAGCAGGAAGCCTGATGACCGGCTCCGGCTCCCGGGCTCTATCCCAGGACTGTGGGACCCTAAAAGACTGAGGCACTCAGGCACCCCTCCAGGGCTATTTTTGTGTTTGTTTGTTTGTTTGTGTTTGTTATTTCAGTAAGATCTTGGATAGGGAGGGAACTGGGTGTTCAAATGCCATCTTGACCTGAACTTCCTATGATATGGGAACATCTCTTTACTTGATCAAATTCATAATTTCCCCTCATAAATCTTCCTAAGAAGACGCTTCTTTTATATTTCCAAGCATTCTCTGGTGAATTTCATGAGATTGCGTTTTTTTAAGGAAATCTGTCCTTAAAAAGTCATAAAAATGCAACCACTATTGCCTCACCTCCTATTTTTAATTGCCCTATTACTATTCTGGTTGAAAATGGGGCCAACTGTAGGCAGCAGATGAATGTGGAGAGAAACAGGTTTTGAAGCCGAACAGCTCAGGGTCCCATCTCCATCTACAATGTTTCAGAAGTTCCCTAGAGCCTCAGTTTCCTTGCCTGGAGAAAGGGAATATTAATACAGCCTTGATTAGTTTTTGTTAATTGGAATGAAATAATGTAAGGCGACTGTTGTGAAGGGACTACTACATAGTAAGTTCTCTATAAACATTAATTTTGTTATCCTCAGTCACCTGCCATCTTTACACAGAATTTCAGAAACAATCTTTGGTATTGGTTTCAGGAAGGCAAAGAGCCGTTGGTGGATAATGTATTGATTTTGCTAACCATTGAATTCGAGAAAAAAGCGCCAAACATTCAATGCTGTCTAGGGATTGCTCTTTAATATGCCTTTACCCTTGGGACGCCTGGGTGGCTCAGTGGGTTAAGTCTCTGCCTTTGGCTCAGGTCATGATCCCAGGGTCCTGGGATCGAGTCCCACGTCAGGGTCTTGCTCGGTGGGGAGCCTGCTTCTCCCTCTCCCTCAGCCTGCCGCTCCACCTGCTTGTGCGCACGCTCTCTCTCTCTCTCTCTCTCTGATAAATAAATAAATAAATAAAATCTTTACATATATATATTTGTATGTGTATGTACATATATGCCTTTACCCTTGGTCCCATAACTTATCTGGTAGGTGAGATAAACTCCCCCAGAGATTTGCAGAGGTGGCTGCGGCAGAGTTGTTATTCTTCACTTATTATAATTCCGGGATTAAAACATCCCCGTGATGCAATGTGCCAAGGAACCAAGCATTAAAAAAGGAAGGTAGAGACATAACGAGAACGAAGAATGGTTTAAAAAAAAAAAAAAAAAAGGTGAGAACCTAAAATTGACTCAATTATTTGAAAAAGATTTGATAACTTCAGAAGATCCAGCAAATTATTACAAAAAATTGAAATTCAAAGAGTCAAAGGAACTTGAAGCAATAGTTATTACTCACTTATTACTGGTAACAGTCATCTTAACTAGTAAAAATCAATATATTTCTGCCTTCCTATCATGTCAGTGATAACTCAAGTAACAACTACTTGTGGAAAGAATACCAATTGTTTGATTACAAAGCATTGAGCTTCAACCCTTCAAAAAAAAAAAAAAAGGTTTGGATTATTTTTAAGCTATTTAAGTGGGACACCTGGCTGGCTCAGCTGGAGGAGCATAGCACTCTTGATCTCAGCATTGCGAGTTCAAGCCCTATGTTGGATGTAGAACTTACTTAAATAAATAAAATGTACAATATGTCTCATTTAAATTCAAATAAATGTTTAAACACACACTCCATCACTGTCCCCACCAACACACATGCACCGATACAGTGGGGGTAATTTATTAGCTGGGCGGGGGTGCGGTGGGGATATGGTACTGGGAGCCTCTGAGACTCAGGAACACTTGCCCTGCGATGAAAACACACTGTGCCTGACTTTACTGAGAGATAAGAATGGAAGAATATATTTCAAAGAAGATAGAAACCAGGCTCTCCTATGTACCTGCAGTATTTGACTGTTAAAATGTGCTGTATTCCGAAGAACTGCTAACAAACTCTATAGATATACTCAAAACTAACACTTTGTCTAAACTTCAGGACTATGTACCACTTCAGGACTTTGTATCCAGGAATTCCAACATCAGTACAAACAGAAGAAAGCTGGCTTCAAGAATTTTCTGGCAAAAGGCGGAGGAGTGAGTAGTTTGATTTCTTAGCTTTGGCTTGGCGATATGCTCGCATCAAGAAAAAAATCTGCCCTTATGTTTTGATATATGTCTTCATTTTTTATTAAGAAGTAAAACGTATGCTGTTTCTAAATGCCAATCATTAATATATAAAAATGAAAAAAAATTTTAAGATTTTATTTATTTATTTGACAGAGATCACAAGTAGACAGAGGCAGGCAGAGAGAGAGGGGGAAGCAGGCTCCCCGCCAAGCAGAGAGCCTGATGCTGGGCTCGATCCCAGGACCCTGAGACCATGACCTGAGCCGAAGGCAGAGGCTTAACCCACTGAGCCAACCAGGCCCCTAAAAAATGAAAATTTTAATTTATCCCAGTATAAGGAATTAGGAATAGCCTTTTCTTTGAACTTTCTATTTTTTCATATTATGTCACGTATTCATCAGAGGCTTATCAAGCACCTACCACATGCCAAGCACCCATCATATAGTCCAGACTCTGTTTTAGGGAAATGGCAATGAAGAAAAACAAGCAAACAAATAAACAAAAAACCCTGTCTCAGTGATCTGGTATTAAAGTGTGGAAGGTGTGTGGGGGGCTGGTGTAGATAATACACAAAATAAGCAAATACATAGTACATTAGACAATAGACATGCTAAGGAGAAAAAGCAGAGGAAGGGACAGGAGATGTTGGGGTGCAAGTTTACGTGGGGGGCTCAGGGAAATCTTCATTGAGAAGCTAAAATACTTGAGCGAAGACCTCAAGGATGTGAGAGAAATGAGCCAGAACAGTTTCCGGGGAAAGAGGACTCCAGGCACACGGACTGGACTAGCACAGGCCTCCTCCCAGAACAAGGGGGCAGTCAGTGTGGCTGCAGGGAAGTAAGTAGGAGGAGAATCTGAGGGTCAAAGGGACAATTGAGGACCAGATCTTTATAAATAGGAATGAAGTAGAAAGACACTACAGGGTTTGCACAGAAGAGTGACAAAATCTAATAGAAAAATGGACCAAATACTAAAAAGATGTTAATCATTCCCAAATCAATCTACACAGTAATTCTGATGGGATTTTTCAATGGAACTTGACAAGTTCATTTGTCACCCCATCTTAGCAGTGTTACAAGACAAACTGAGGCATTTTCAGATACCCAAGTTTGAGCAAACATGGACTGAAACGGAGCAGTGCCCAACAGGAGATAGTTAGGAGCGCTCCCCAGACAAGAGCAGGGGCAGGGGGAGGTTCTTACAGAGAAGACCCCGGAGCAGAACAAGGAAATTTTTTAATTGGAGAGCTTATGGGTTTGAGATATTTGGGAAGCCTAGTTGGCTGTCCCCATTGGCTGTTCTTAACCTTGAAGCATTTACAGGAATTGACTGACCGGTGCGGATTTCGGTTTGCTTACCTAGGAAGGCGGCAGGGCCACCTCATCTGAGGGCTGCTCGGTCTGAACCGAGCAGAAACCTAAAGAGTCTAGGTGTGCCCCTCCATTTCTTTCTTTTTTTTTTTTTTAAGATTTTATTTATTTATTTGAGAGAGAGGCAGTGAGAGAGAGCATGACCGAGGAGAAGGTCAGAGGGAGAAGCAGACTCCCCGTGGAGCTGGGAGCTCGATGTGGGACTCGATCCTGGGACTCCGGGATCATGACCTGAGCCGAAGGCAGTCATTCAAGCAACTGAGCCACCCAGGCGTCCCTGCCCCTCCATTTCTTTCAGATCTTCTTTCACAGTTTTGTGGGGGTTTTTTCCCCCAGAAAGGACTCATGCAGCTCTTCCTAGTTTATTTCTAGGTGTTTTATAGTCCTGTATTGATGTAACAACTGGATACTTTTTTCCTGTTATATTTTCTAATTATTGTCAATGCATAGGAAAATTATTGATTTCTATATATTAATCTTGTATCTGACCCACCCATTGCTGAAATTTCTTATTAATGCTAACTAGTTTGTAAGTTGAAAGTCTGTGGAACAATTAACATTTCCCATGAATAATGGCAACTTTATCTCTTCTTTGACTTTTTTACTTAGCAGTGCATGATGGACACCTTTCCATGTCATGAAAGATCGATCTAATTCATTGAAACAACAGCATAGTGTTCCTTGATATATAGTTATTGTGGCTTATGTAATAAAACTGATTGCTAGGTATTTCAGAGTTGGTTTGGTTTGGTTTGATGTTTTGAGCTCTTCCCCTTAACAACTCATGCCTTAATAAAAATCTTTGTGCATACTTTTTTTTTTATACCTGTGCTGGTATTTCTGTTGGACAAAATACCTAAAACACATTTAAAATTTTTCCAGATACTCCACATCATTTTCTGAAGCCCACTTCTTTCTCCAACAGCAGTCCTTGCTGGCCCTGGCTCTGTGAGCAAACAGGCCAGCTCTCTCCCCATACCTCTGTCCCGCTGTAGGTTGATCTGGTTGGTTTCCATCATTCCAGTTCTATCCGTTTAAATCATCTAGACATTTATTCAAAGTTGCTGATGGTCATCTTCCCCACTTCCAGTACTGCCATGGAATCTGTGGAGGGAATAATCCTCATGGTTGAGTTCAGTATCTTAAAGGAGAACCCTTAGCACACTTCAATCTGGAAAGTCTTTTACAGAATAACAGACATAAGGTAGACAAAGTAGTACTTTAGAAAGAGGGAAACAAAAGAGTCTGCAAACAACGTTTATAATCAAGTAAAGTGTGCATCTCTGGAGTAGTCTGGGACCAGAAAGGAACAGGGAAACGTTTTTAAATATGATCCTTCAGTGGTGGCTTTCCTCTGTTCCCCACGGTTGATAAAAAGCTATTTGGAAAAGCCAAAAAAAAAAAAAAAAGTAAAAGATACAAGGTAAAAGGTAAAACAAACACAGATAAGGGTATTTGTTTTTCCGACAGGCATATTTTCTTTTACATTAAACTTCTTTCCCACTTTGTCAGGATTGATGACAAATATACACTCGTTTTACAGGGAAGGAAGCAACCTCTGTAATCAAAGAAACTGAACCTGAAAATCTGGCTTCTAAGTTAAGAGGTAAATGGATGTTTGGAGTCCTTCCCTCTGCCCGGGAAGGCCAGCTGCCACTGCGGAACCACCCTTAACTGGGATGGTCACCGCCCCTCTCAGAATGCCCTCCCCTAAGAATTTACCCGAGGAGGTGGGGAAAAGGTCTCAAGACATTGTAAAAATGTGTGTGTGTGTGTGTGTGTTTGAGATGGGTAGTGGGTGATGAGAGAGTAGAAGACTCTGTTACAAAGATTTTATACTTTCTTTCGAAATTGATGCTTTTCTCTTCAGAAAAATGGGTAATTAATCCAGAAGAGCGAAGACTGAGTATTTTATGTGAGCTGGAGGTAAGAAATGTTTATCAGTCCAATAGTACACAGTGTTCGTGGTAAATATCACTTATTCAAACATCAATTCTCTCTCTTTCTAAAAATGTAGTTTAAAGAAGATTTCATCACCCTGTTTGAGCCTTCTCTGAGAACATTGCCTAGCATCGGGCCACCATCCATTCTGGCATTCAAACCAGAGAGTTCCAATTTAGGCATTAACTTCAAGGTGATTTTAATTCGTATTGTTTTAAAATTTTTAAATTTCATTTATTAATACATAATATAATAAGCCACGCGATGATTTGCACAGAAGATATGAACATACTCTAAAAAACAAACCCAAGCAAAGAGCTCTTTTACATGGAACGGCACTCAGGGTGGCTGTGTCGGTCTGCTGGGGCTGGTGGAACTAAGTACCACCAACGTGGTGGCTTAATACCACAGCAACTTACTGTCTCACAGTTCTGCAGGCTAGAAGTTCAAAGTCCATGTGCCAGCCGGTCCACCCTCTCAGACAGCATGCTTCCTTGCTTCTTCCTAGCTTCCAGCGTGGCTATGGAACCCTGGCCTTCCTTGGCTTGGGGCTGTTCCACTCCTATGTTGCCTCAGCTGTCCCGGCATTCTCTGTGTGTCCGCGTCCCGGTGTCCCTCTTCTCCAAGGACACCAGTGTTGTTGGATTATGACCTAATGACCTCATCCTCACTTGCTTACATCAGCAAAGACCCCATATCTACATAGGGCCCCATCTCCAGGGACCAGGGGTTGGGATTTCCAAACTGTTGTTTCAGGGGACACGACTCATCCTGTAACAGTGGCCACAAGGCCTGGAAACAAAGGTGAATGTCTGCCATACTTGATCACCTTAAGTGACCAGTTACTGCCTCTGCCTGATGGGCAAGGGAGAGGCCGCCCTCATAATTCCAACAGGACTGCACAGTGTCCTGCTGCACCAGAGCTGGGAGGGACTGATGGGTGGTATGATTATTTCCAAACTCAGGTGGCTTGGCCACGTAGCGAGAGCTTCACCTTCCCCAGACTGGAACCTCCTTCATTATTTACTTCGGGGTACACTAAAGGTGCAGGCTTACTCCCTGGAAATAAGAGCCAGCTGTCGTGGGAGGCGGTGTGAGGCAGATGTATGTGTGGAATGCTGGGCGGACACATCCCATGGTGCTCATAGCCGCTTGGGGCAGCACATTAAACTCTACAAGTCTAATGAGGCGGACACATTAAACATACCATGGAATGTAATATTGGTCAGTATTTGCTGTTTGTATTTGTCCAGGTTTTTCTAAACTTTAGGCTCACCCTTTAGACTCTTCAGGCTGAAATTCTTGATTCAAACCTAGCTCCTTCCTCTTGCTGAACCACAAAAGCTTATACCCAAGGAAATGTCTGGAGTTTTCTTCTGCTGACCCCCAGAGATGGTCTTGAACATGAAGAAAGCCTGGTGGCCTTTCTTCCAGGGGAGTGGTCCCTACACTGGCCCCCGGATCTTTACACACAGCAGATCTCATGGGGCTTTGATAGGGGCGCCAGGCGCTGGCCTGCCAGCTCTCCTTTCCAGCTGCAGCCTCTTCAGGTGCAGAGGCCAGCCCCCCTCATGATCTTTGGAAGTATCTCCACCTTCCTTCTCCCGCAGGTGAAGGGTTGAAGGGATTATGGGCTGAAAAGCTAATGACCCAGACCCTGGTAGGGAAATGGCATGGCCACACTCTCTTTCCACCTGTCCTGTCAGATGGGAGACAAACTAGACGTTCCACCACCATCTCTCCAGGGCGGGTTGTTGCTTATTTCTAATTCAGATATCATATTCATAGATCTTACTGAGATCTTACATGCCTCACACGTACTTTCAAGGTTCCTTTCTGTCACTTGAAAAGAAAACAGAACTACTGGTGAGCATGCAGCTTTGTGTCCCTTCAGGATTTGTTGTTGACAAATTGTTGTTGACTATTAACGTTTCCCACCCATTTGAAACTATCATGCCACTTTGGCATATACAAAAGAAGTGTAATCTATATGCATCTGTATGATTTCATTTAATTATATTTCTTTAAAAAAAAAAAAAAGACCCACCCCTCCCAAAGTGTTCCACTTTCAGCCACGCACAGTACTTATTATCGGGTAGTTCAACAGCCTCAAGACAGTAGCCATCACTCCCCAGTGGTGAACGCCTGGTGGCACCGGCCGCCTCATCCACACTTTGGCCCCACGGTGGCCATTTTGCCAGTCCCAGAGAACAGAAGATACAGCTGGCCTGGTAGTGCTCGTGACCTGCGAGCCACGCACGACGTGGGTTTCTCCTGGAGGCCTGTGCTGGGCTTGCCTGCTGGCCTGCCCAGGAGCCCCTGCAGTCACAGTCGTGACCTAGGACACTCACATGGCCATAGTGCCTCAACCCTTGAGCCCCTAACTCCAAGTCTCCTGTTGCTTCCCCTGGCCTCCCACACCCCTTCAAGATTACCCTCACAGGGGGCCTGGGTAGCTCAGTCGGTTTAGCGACTGCCTTCAGCTCAGGTCATGAACCTGGAGTCCTGGGATCGAGTCCCGCATCGGGCTCCCAACTCCACGGGGAGTCTGCTTCTTCCTCTCCCCTTCTCCTCGCTCATGCTCTCTCTCTCACTGTCTCTCTCTCAAATAAATACAATCTTAAAAATATATATATTAAAAAAAAAAGATTACCCTCACAGCACAGACAGGAGAATTCAGAGCCCCAACTTGGGGCTAATGTGTGTTATCATTTGTGCAACTTTCTTCCTTCACTGAGGAGGCACCCTAAGCACCCACAAGTTCCTGATGGGCTCGCTGTGCTCTGGTGAACCAGACAGAGGCCCTCAAAACACCACCTCTGCCTCTTCAGGCCTCCCCAGCCCTTGAATAGAAATAATGTCTCATTACTGGAATATACAGACCTTGCTAGTTTGGTGCCTTCTGGTATAGGACCTCAGCCCCCTGCAAGTTCCCGGCCAACTATCTCAGTCCCCAGGGATCCTGACAGGTCAGCACATCCCCCAGCCCCACCCCTGCTCCCCTACTGGACATTTGCTGGCCCCGCCCAGAGCCCTGACTCCTGCTGCTCCCAGAGGCTCTGGGCCTCCTTGTGGGCATCGATTCATTTTTGCTTTCCCCTCCCTGAAGGAAGAAGAGGAGGAAATATCACCCCAGTGTGAATTTTGTGGGGGCGATCTAAGAACATTTCTTTCCAATATGGATATTGTCTCTGATGACAGTAACTCGGAATCAATAGAAGAAGTAAGTTCTAAAGCAGGTTCATGGAGGACATGGTGTTATTTTTAAACGTATGAAGTATTTTCTCCTGCATCTTCCCTTGCACTACAAGGCTTAAAAGGGTTACATGTTAGCTTGTGGGGAAATGCAAATCATAATCACAACAGATACCGTTTCATACCCACTCTGGTGGCTATAATCAGAAAGATGAATAATACTAATAAATGTTGGCAAGGATGTAGAGAAACTGGAAAGATAATATGGTTTGGCCTTTGAGAAATAGTCTGGAAATTCCTTGAAAAGTTAAATACATAGTTACCTATAGCCCAGCAACTACACTTCTTGGTTTATGTCCAGGAGAACTGACAACCTCTACCTCCACAAAAACTTGTACACCAATGTGTAACATGATTCATAACAGCTGAAAAGTGATAACAACCCAAATAACCATAAGCAGATAAACAGGTCAATAAATGTGGTGTATCCATGCAATGGAATATTATTCAGTCATAAAAAGAACCGAGGTACTGATCCATGCTTACATGCTCCAACATAGATGAAACTTGAAAACGTTATGCTAAGTAAAAGCCCATCATAAAGTACCACAAGTGTCTGATTCCACTTATATGAACTGTACACAACAGGAAACCTGTGCAGGTTAGTGACTTTGGGGGGCTGAGAGAAGAGGATGGGGAGGAAGTGTCAAGGGATAAGGGTTCATGTTCTAAAAGTTGTCTGCAGTCACTAAAAACCAGTGGCTTGTACACTTGAAATGGATGTGAATTATGGTATGTGAATTCTATCTCAAGAAAGCCGTTACCAGAAAAAAGTAACCATAGATCGTTATCCAAAGTGCGTTAGCCATTTTTGGTTTTTTGTTTTTTTCCCTCTCTAATTATCTTCATTGAGAACTAGTGAGATAAAAAATGGCCTCTCTATTTTTCAGACTTCCTGTTGTAGGTATTTTCAAAATCTGATTGACTACATCTATGAGGAAAAAAACAAAACCCAGGGCCCTACAGCGGAATTAATCTGTATTAACCCTCACGCAGCCCATGGCAGTGAAGCTGAGAGACTCAAAGCAAAGGAAAAAGCCCTACGGAGGTAAATGAGCCTTTGATATTGAACCTCAGGCCCACTGAAGCAGAGGGCTTTTTGTCGACGAACCTTGTTTTTTCAAAATTTATAATTTTGAATATGTGTTCCCAGTAAAGAAATAAAAATTGGCCAAAGCAAACCCATTAAAATTCCTGGTGGATGTTACTGAGATTCAGAAGCTCCCAGAAGCTCTGTGAACACGCCAATTAAAGTAGAAATCTACCAACTGCAAATTCTCAGCTCACTTTAGAATTCCCATGTTGGAGAAATTCGTTGACTAAAGAGTAGAGACCCATATATACTATCAAATGCCTGGATTCACAAGTATTTAAAGATAAAAGTAATAAGGGGCAGCGTTTAAGCAGTTAAAATTTGTACTAAAGTTCTGTTTTAAGCTTCAAAACACATTTCAGACTTTTGCATCATATTTTTCAATTTTGTAGAAAACAAGAGCGACAAATGGCCAGGCAATTTGCAATAATGACAAATGGACAGACTAATTTTTCTGAAGAAGGTGAGTTCCTCAACGCTGGTGTTATCCATCAGTTGAACATAGAAAGCTCAGATGACTAAGAGCTGAAATTGGTTTATTTAAAAAATAATATTTAAAATGTTAATTCCAGGGATGCCTGGGAGGCTCAGTCATTAAGGGTCTGCCTTTTTGGCTCAGGTCATGATCCGGGAGTTCTGGGATTGAGCCTGCTCTGCTGGGAGTCTGCTTCTTCCTCTGCCCCTCCCCCTTGCCTTCTCAATCTCTCTCTCTCTCTCGCTCTCTCATTAAATAAATAAAATCTAAAAAAATAGTAATAATTTAAAAATAAACAAATAAAATGTTCATTCTAGTCAATGCCACAGTTAAAATGGTTCAGAAAGTCCGGTTTCGGTTATGTGGCTCTTGGAGGTTTTTGTCTTCTGCTTACTGTTGTTATTGATCGAAATAAATTAGCAACATCTATAGACCACTTTACAGGTAGCTGTAAAGTTGTTCTAGTTAGTGGTAAAATTGAAGGAGCACTGAGTTTTAGAATCAGAAGTTCTTGATTTATATCCTTGCCCTTCTCCCTATAGGCTGGCTGATTTGGGGTAAATTACTTAATCTTTCTGAACATGGGGTTGCTCCTCTACCACTCAGAGCTATTGAAAAGATACTTAGAAAAGATAAATATTTGTTGTGGTTTAAACTAAATCCCTAGGGGGCACCTGGGTGACTCAGTGGATTAAGCCGCTGCCTTCGGCTCAGGTCATGATCTCAGGGTCCTGGGATCGAGCCCCGCATCGGGCTCTCTGCTCAGCGGGGAGCCTGCTTCCCCCTCTCTCTCCGCCTGCCTCTCTGCCTACTTGTGATCTCTCTCTGTCAAATAAATTTAAAAAATAAAATTAAAAAAAAAACTAAACTAAATCCCTAGTATAAATTTCCTTGATATTCCACTATTTCCTACTAAACATAAGGCCAGAAAATTCCACTTTATAAAAAATCATCTTTCTTCTTTTAACAAAGGAACATTTTCATTTTTTAACAAAAGAAGACACTCATTTTAATTTAATGAAGGACGTCATTTTTCTTCCATTAAAAAAAAGCCTGATGAATCGATCCTTTTGTAATAGGGTTTGAAATTTCATTTTAGGAGAGAGGTTTTCGAACATTTTAAACAAATATCCACTTTCATGTGATTCTTTTCCCATTAGATTCAAAGCACTTAAAAACAATTTCTTATCAACTTTCTGTGGATATTCCGGAAAAAGAGCCAATTGCTGACAGACTACTTGATTTCCAACTAGAAAAAAGAAAAATTTCCATTGTTTGCTGTGATGCTAGAATAGCATGTGGAAAGGTAATTCTCTTGTAATTTTTTTACTCACTTTAAATCAGTTTTTCCTAAAATTGTAAACGCTATCATAATGAGTATTAACAGGTTGGATACAGAACACATTTAACTCTTAGTCAAGAAGAAATGGTATAGACTTGGCTCTTTAACTTCTACTAGACATTGTAACAATGCTTTTACATATATTTTATGGTGAGCTATTTTAGTTAAAGGCTTTTCATTTTAAAATGTGATCATTGGAACATTTAGAACCCTTAAAAACTAAAAAGAAGGGGGAGAAAATCACCAAAAGCCTCAAGCACTTCCCCAATTCGTTTTTAATATTCCAATATTTTCTAGATCCACACTGCCCCATAGGGTGGCAACTATACATATGGCTATCTAAATTTAAAATAACTAAAATTAAATAAAATTTAAAATGGAATTCTTCAGTCACACTAGTCACGTTTCTAGTGCTGAACAGCTGTGTGTGACTAACAGCTACCATATTGATGATACAGAACATTCTTTTGGTCACCAAAAGTTCTATTAGACAGCACTGTTCTAGACTTTTACCCGTTGGTTTTTGTTAATAACACCTGTAATTATATTACATGTGTGATTTTTATCTTTTTAAAATTTATTATAAAAAATATTTCTATGGAATCTGAATAAAGTAAAGACTTTGGTTAATAATATTGTACCAATATTGTTTCCTTCACTATAACAAAGGTACCATACTCATATAAGATGTGAATAATAGGGGCGCCTGGGTGGCTCAGTGGGTTAAAGCCTCTGCTTTCGGTTCAGGTCATGGTCTCAGGGTCCTGGGATCGAGCCCTGCATCGGGCTTTCTGCTCAGCAGGGAGCCTGCTTCCTCCTCTCTCTGCCTGCCTCTCTGCCTACTTGTGAGCTCTGTCAAATAAATAAAATATATTTTTTTAAAAATGTGAATAATAGGATACACTGGGTTTGAGATATATTTTGTACTATTTCACAATTTTTTTAACAATCTAAAACTGTTCTAAAATTGTTTATTTAAAATTTTTCATTAAAAAATATTTCCATATTATATATGATATTATATAGCTTACACTAACAGCATTTCAATATCTGTGTGGTTTTTTATGTAGTTTGTCTAACCATTCCCCTATTATTAGACATGCAGGTTAACAATTTTTTTGCTATATTAAGTAATACTTTTTTGAATATCTTTGTGTATAAATGGATTTTTATATAAGTATATTTTTTCAGAATACATCTCTAGAAACTAAATTATGGAGACCATATTTGTTTCTCTTGGGTGATAAAGAATTTAAGCCGTGGCGGTGAACTGAGGTGACTGACAGAATCAAACCCAAATCCTGTCGGGAGGAGAGTCACCTGCCTGGCCCTCAAATTTCTCCTGCAAATTATCCTGCAGGTTCAGTTACTAGCACAAGGTGACAAAGAATCAAGATCGCAAGAAAACTCAACACCACAATTGAAAACCCGGAAGAATAATATCGAATTAAAAAAAGACCTGCAAAGACTTTGGAAATTAAAGTAAACTATGCTTATGATAATAAAATATCAGCTTTAAGATATATGGAGGGAACAGAAAACTATTGTGACATAATCGGTTTGTAAAGAAAAAAATGGAACTTATAGAAATGAAAAATAAAAACTGAAGTTAAAAACTTAAAAGATAGGACACCTGGGTGGCTCAGTTGGTTAAGCAGCTGCCTTCGGCTCAGGTCATGATCCCAGCGTCCTGGGATCGAGTCCCACATCGGGCTCCTTGCTTGGCAGGGAGCTTGCTTCTCCCTCTGCCTCTGCCTGCCACTCTGTCTGCCTGTGCTCGCTCGCTCTCTCTCCCCACTCTTTGACAAATAAATTTTAAAAAAAAATTAAAAAATATATATAATTCTGTTTTTTGTTCTACCTCTACAAGCTTGGGAATTATACTCTCTGCCTCTGTTATTTTTTTGGCTACCCTAGAAATTTTCAGCAAGTAAACTTAATTTATCCACATCTGAAGTTAAGCTATAATATTTACCCTTCTCTCAGATATTATACCCAGAAATGGAATTGCTGAATCCCAGGCTATGCCTGTCTTTCACTTTACTAGATGAAGCCAAAATGATTTCCAAGTTGTTGGACTGTATTACATTGATCCACTAGAGGCAAACAATAGTGACTCTTATTCTTCATCCTTTCCAATAGTCAGTACTATCAGAATTTACATTTTCTTTGCCAGTATGATAGATATATACTGATCTCTAATTGTGGTTTTAATTTTCCAGGTTACTAATGATGTTGAGCACCTTTTCATTTATTGACCATTTGATATTTCTCCTTTCAGAAGTGTTCAAGAGTTTTTTTGGCCCATTTTTCTCAAATGGTCATAATATCCAAGGGGAACTGAGTACCAGCATATGTGCATAAGAATGTTCTCAGTTTACAATAGTCAAAAACTGGGAATGATTCAGGTAACCATTAAATAAATAGGGATAAATTCATACCCTGAAATACTATACACAAATGAAAGTTAGTGGACCACAGCTACACACTGGAACATGCATGAAACTCACACATAATATTAACAGAAAGAAACAAAATATTAAAGATACATGATGTATCTTTTTACTTATGTAAAATTCAAAATGAGAAAAAATTAAAACTATATTCTTTAGAAATCGTAAAAGTGCAAGGAAATGACTATGAAGTCAGAGTAGCAGTTATGTCTAAGGAAAGAAAGTATCGACTTTGAGATAGACACACAGAGGGGCTCCTAGAGTACTGGTATTATTCTATTTCTTGACCTGGTTGGCGATGATAATGGATGTTCACTTTATAATTACTCACTAACAAAACAGCATGTTTTAGCACTGTTCTTAATGTATTTCATATTCATAACTTTTAAAATGAATAAAAATGTGTTATCTTCCAAAATAAATGGCAACACTTACATGAATATTTCGGTGGTTTCATTGTTTAGCCCTAGAAATCCTTGAATCGATTACATTGTTGTAATTCAATACAACAATTGTAATTCAATATAATCAATTGTATTGAATCAATACAAGATTAGGATTAAAAAGAATCATTATGAAATGTTACTGGGCACACATTCATTTCCCTATTAAGTACTACATATAAAATAGTTAAAATTGGAGATATAATAAGGATTATCTCCCTGTATTTTTTTTCTTCTTCTCATATGCCATCAGTGTTTTACTCAAATAACTTCAAGAACAATCCTGAAGAGAGACCAGATGCTACAGATTGTACTTGAGTTTAAAGTCACTCTGTCGAAGTATAATTTATATACAGTTGAATTCACCTTTTTTAGATGTACAGCTCTCTGAATTTTGGCAGTTATGTAACCATTACTACAGTCAGCACATAGAATATTTCCATTGTGCTTCCATTGGGCTGCTCTTTAATTTTCTGTTTCTAGAGTAATATGTGAATAAGGTAAAAAAAATTTTAAAAAAGCCTTTCAAATAGGTGTGTAATGTCAGATTCCTGCCTGAAAGCTTTTATCAAGTTATCTGCAGGGGCTAGGAATAATCTTTAATGATTCATAAGATTGTTCCTTGTCACTGTTGCAGGGCCGAAAATTTATTTATTTTTTTTTAAAGATTTTATTTATTTATTTGACAGACAGATCACAAGTAGGCAGAGAAGTAGGCAGAGACAGAGGGGAGGAAGCAGGCTCCCTGCTGAGCAGAAAGCCTGATGCCGGCTAGATCCCAGGACCCTGAGATCATGACCTGAGCCAAAGGCAGAGGCTTTAACCCACTGAGCCACCCAGGTGCCCCAGGGCCGAAAATTTAAATTAAGAAATGGTTTGTATCACTGCCTAGCAAGCAACCAATGCCTGTTATTATCATAATTAATCACTGTATCTGGAACAATTAACATTAAGGGACCTTTCATTTTCTGTGGTATATACATAGATCATGAGGAAAGAGCTCTTGGAGAAGCACTACAAACATGGGAGCAAGTTTCTGACTTCATTTCCTGATGGAACAACACAAATATTGTATCCTTTCAACAAGTTATTTTTATTAGCTTTACTATATATGTAATATATAGAAAACTATAAAGAAAGAATATTACCCCAAACCCTGTCATCTAGAGAAAAGCTGTTAGCATCTTTTTTATACACCTTTCCTTTTTTCTATGAGCATATATATATATAACTCTTTAAAAGTCAATTCCTCAACTCGTTATTCATATTGTTCAACTTGCCCTCTTTATGTAATAATATTAAATAACAATGTTATGGGCATATAATATATAATAAAGATAGAAATACGCCACTGGTTTTATAACCACAAGGTATTTCATTATAGAGATGTACTGTAATTCATTTAACCTAACCTCAAAGGCAGTATCACAATTTTTTGCTATTATATGCAACAGCTATTAAATAAACAGCTTTGTGCAGACTTCATTATATACTTTTCACTTATCTCCTTGAATTGAATGTCTAGGGGTAGAAACTCTGGCTGAGAAATTAGGCATTTTAAAGCTTTGATAGTTTTTGTCCCCCAGAAAATGTGTACCAATTTATACATCTCTGGGCAGCACAATACTTTTTAATACAAAAATTCGATATCCATTTTATGGAACATTAAGTTATTCATCACTTGAACCTCCACCTCATGGCCAAGCCATTGACTATTTTGACATAAAGGCCATTTAATACATCAAGGAAAGTAAAAAACAGAGCTATGAAATGAGGAGAGATTTTTGGTGGCTGAAGGCCCCACTTTTATAGGAGAAAGACATGTTTAGTTATAGTTTCCTAAAAGTTTAATCAAACCCCAATAATCAAGCAGAAAAATGACTTTCATGGCATAGGAAGTATAATGAAGTTTTAGGTAAGGCCCCATGAGAAAAAGTGTAGGTCTTGTTTTAATTACATCAATAAATTTTACATAACACCCCCCAGCTTTTATCATTGTTATCATTTCAGGCCCTGTCTTTAATTCTTAATTCTCTTGAAGGCCCTGGCTGCTTTTCAAAATGACTCAGAGTCAATCTTGTGTTTACCTTTCCTCTAATCTTCTCTGATCAGCTTAGATAGGACTGAGTATTAACAGTAAATTATCCTCAATAGACTCTATTCGTTTTGATGCTACTGTAAATGAAATTATTTTCTTAATTACATTTTCAGAATGTTCCCTGCTAGTATACAGAAGTACAATTTAATTTTTGTACATTGAAAAAAAAATAATAATAATTTTTGTACATTGGTCTTGTAGCCTATAACCCTGCTGAACTCGTTTATTAGTCTAATATATTGTTCTGTGGATTCCTTAGGATTTTCTATATACAAGAGCAGGATAGTTTCACATCATTCCTTTCCAATCTGGATGACTTTCATTTCTTCTTTCATAAAATATCTCCAGTTAGACCCTTCAGTGCAATGTTGAATAGAAGTGGGAAGAATAAACATTTTCATTTGGTTCCTAATCTTAGGAGGAAATCACTCAGCCTCTTGCCATTAAGTATGATGTCAGCTGTGGGTTTTTGTTAGACACTATCAGGTTGAGAAGTTTCCCTTTTTTTCCTACTTCATTGAGTTATTTTTCATGAAAAGGTATCAGATTTTGTCAAATATTTTTTCTGTGTATATTGAGATTATCATTTTTTTTCCTCTTTATTCTATCAATACAATACATTTCATTGATTGATTTTTAGATGTCAAGCCAACCTTGCATTCCTGGGATAAACTCCACTTTGGCATAGTATATAATTCTTTTTATACGTTGCTAGATTCCATTTGCTGGTGTTTTTGTTGAGACTTTTTGCATCTTGTAAATGTATTTTGATCCCATAAAAAGCATAAAATGCTTTTTGTAGCTCCCATTCCAGAATGGTTTCAAAGCCTCTCTCATAAATTGAATTTATTCTCGGAATAGTCAAGGGCCATTAGAACAACTCATAGGACCTTATCTGATCTCAGCTACCCATCCGGAAACCTAGCCATCATCCGAGTACCCAATAAAATAAGTGGTTTTACTTGTATAGTCCAAGAAGATATGCCAACTGACCCTGCGATCCTGGCATTGTTAGATTCTTCTGGGAGAAGTTCATGCTATCATCCCAATGGAAATGTCTGGTAGGCTTCTAGGTTTCTTCTGCTGCCATTTTGTGGGGGTGGGGGATTGGTTTTGAAAATTTATTTTTCTTTCATTTTTTCCAACTTTATTGAGATATAATTGACATAACATCATAGAAGTTAAAAACATAAAATGTGTTGATTTGATACACTTACATATTGCAAAATGATTATTCACATTGCATTAGCTAACACTTCCATCATGTCACATAATTACCACTTTTTTTGTGTTGAGAACATTGAAGAAATACTCTCTCAGCAATGTTCAAATATATATACAGTATTAACTATAATCTCTATGCAGTACATCAAATCCCTAGAATTTATTCATCTTATAGCTGGAGGTTTTCTTTTTTTCTTTCAAATGATAAAAGTAAACAGAATGTAAGAATTTTTTAAATTAGTGGTCTTTAGATAGTAATGTTCAACTCAGAGAAGTTTTTTTTTATGTCGCCCCATGTCTTCTCAGTGGAAAAATCCCAGACAGCTATGAAAAACAAAGCTCATCATATTCTTTCTATAAACAGTAAGAATATATGAACTTTGTGATTTCAGTATTAGAAAAAAAATCTCCAAACACATTATATGGTCACATGAGGGATTTGGGATACGAACCCAGGTGGTTTCTCTAGAGGTATGCCTGATAATGTTATACTACATCATCTATGGAAATAATTTACAATGGAAGCTGCCATACTGTGTTGTTATAGTTTTTCTGTGTGTTATGTTTTGAGATGTATCTATAACTATTCTAGTATTCCTATAGCTACAACTTACAATAACATACCTACAAAATGTCTACAGATCTTGTTCCCATTTTGATCTATGAACTTATCTGCTCTGTGACTTTGCCTCATATCATTTAGCCTGAGAAAGTGAAATTTGGGTTCTAACTTCAAATGCAGTTCCAACTTCCTGAACTTTTCAGAAAGACGTACACTCTCCCTTTAAATTATGTACAGGAATAACTCTCATCTTGAGAAACTCCATTATACTCCATAATTGACAAAGTCTGGACATTCTACCAGTACTTGAGAAAGTTAAGACACTTGTGTTTTTTAGTTCTAAAGCAGCAGTCCACTATCCCTACGTGTACTGGAGAATTTCTACTTATCCTTCAGGGTTCAATAGCAATTCTATATTATATGTGGTGGGGCCCTGTCTTAATTGTCACCATATTTTCATTGGTTTCTAGGACTGTTCTCCTGTCTGTGAAGTCCCCTGACCCACTAATCAAATTCCCAGCTCTCTGATGTGACTTCTGCATACTCTCATAGCCCCTTCTACCTGCCTCCGCCTTTCATGTAGCAAGTCCATCTCCCCTCTTGGACAGATGGTCTTTGAAGTCACACTCTGAATCTTTGCCCCTACAAGCATGTTCATGATATAGACTCAAAGAATGTTATTAAGTGAACAATTTATCTACATAATTTTACCCAAGTTTTATTTTCATCCACATTTCAAGATGAAAGGAAACTTCCTCCCACATACAATAAGATCATCACCTCAATTTCTCATTTACACTTCTGTTATTAGATTACTGTCACTAATCAGCAGTGGGGAAATATTATCTTACTCTAGGACCCCTCATGGCCAATTCATCTAGTTTAAAAAAATAATAATTTATTATCAAATTCAGCAGACTTTCTAAATACCCAGAGCTGTACGTATTCCCTCTCAAGAAAGGGATGGAGATCCAAGTTGGAAGACAGTGAGAGAGCATGAGGAGATAACTAAGTAGAATGGCAGTCCCTAGTGCCACTGGGGCTCAGGCTGTGCCGGGCCTGATATGTATATGATGTAGTAAATGTGGCATCAGCTATGCCAAGAGACTACGGAGGCCCTGTTAGTCTAAGCTCTACTTTGTGCTCCATCACAAGGCTCTTCACTGGCATCCTGAGCCATTTCAGAGATGTTCCCAGAGTCTCTCCTGCCCACACCCAGCTCTGACAAGAACCCTCTTAGGAGGACTCCTGGCTCCTAGTCGTTGGGTACTGTTAGAACACAGCTGTGGCATACTGAGGCCAATGGGGTTTTCCCTAGGACTTAACAGCCACTGGTCTTCATTGTGTCCTGGGGAAAATTTAAGCACTGGTCTTCTCCCCTCTTCAGATACAGCCTGCTTGCCTCACCTCCATGTCTTCTTGTCCAGAGTAAACCTTCCCTGCTCCCCCTTCATTTTTCCCAGCACACAGTTTTCCAGATCCCTTTACCATCGTGGTTCCATCTTTGGGACCTAGTTTGGTTTATCAGTAAGTCTTGGATTGGATCCACCACTCTAAATTAGTATAAAATCCAGTCACAATATCACCACTCACAAGATTACCTGAGGTTCTGCACTATTTATATGGCACTGGCTAGTGTAAACTGCTGCTCCCCTTGGCTAGAAGCAACAGGGCTAATTTCAAGGTTAAAGTAAAATATGATGGTTTATAATTTTCAATTTCCTTTCTGCCCAGGGTATACATCAATATCTTGGGAGGTCAATACTCAGATCAAGCTGGCAACAGAATAAGGGCTTGGAATTGGTCCAGTTCTGTCGCTTCCTCACCCTTTGTTTCGTTTAAACCTGTCTTTCTGGCTTTGAACCATTACGTTGGAATTCGCATCTTAGAACAAGACAAGATTTCAATCACTTTTCTAGCAATGGGCCAACAGGCAAGAATCAGTGTTGGGACCAAAGTGAAGGTAGGTACATTTTTTGAAAACAGTTCAAAGCATTTAGAGTAATGAGAGTAGATGACTCTTGTTAGTATTATGACTGAGAGATTATACTTGTGTGTAATCTGCTATCCACTGAGAGTTTTGGAATTCAATGAAAAAAACACATAGTGAAAATCTCATATGGAATTGAGGTAACCTTATTGTTTGTTCTTCAGAAATTCCTTTTAGTACAGAGTGGATAAAACGAACATTTACTGAGTTTACTCTGTGACCAAGTAGTGCTACTTTGGGGGTTTGGGTTTAGAATTTTGTACTGTGTTTGTTTTTCCTTTGTGCTCCGGCAGAAAGCCCTGGGGTGAGTCAGGAGACCCTGGGTTCCAACCATGTTAAAGATCAAGTGTAAGTTCCGTCTCCTTGGAGACACTTCCCAGACCACCTAGACCTTTGCCCAATAAGGGTCCATCATGGCTTTCCCTGGAGGTGTTCATGTACTCACCTCTGTCCCTGCATTTGATGGACCATGCTGCCTTACTTGCCCTTGTGGCTGCCTTGCCTACCAGATGGTTAGCTCCAGGACAAAGTCTCTGCCTAACGGATTGCTCTACCCTACCCAGGGCATGGCCTAGAATACACTGTCAGTGAGTGGCAATGGTTAAGAACGTGGCCTTCAGGTTACAGGGACATAGTTTCATACTTCAACTCTGCCACTTAGCTAAGTGGGTGATAGAACTTCAGTTCCCTCATCTATAAGATGGGGATAATGATCCCAACCAAATAGATTGCCAAATATTCAACAAGAATACAAAGTATAGATCATATAGTGTGGTGGTTGGTACCAACTAAATACTCAATAAATGATAGCTCCACACAGAGTTTGTCAGTTATAACTCAATAATGTTGAAATATATATATGGAGAGAGAGAGAGAAATAGAGGTCTATGTAGCATATCTAGGGTGTGGCTCTGAATAAGTCCCTTAAACTCAAAGCCCGTTGTTTCATCAATTATTAAAAGGAAGAGATTGCTCCAGACTTCAAAGGTGTTGTCAAACCTCTGACAAAGGTGTTGTCAAACTGCTACACTTTTAAATAAGTGGAAATATGACCTCCATATTCAGCACAGGCAGGAATATCTCATAGACACCAAACAAAAGGGACACTTCTGAGTCTGCCAACTCCAAACCCCCAAGAGGGTCTACCAGGCACTCAGCACTATTCCAGCCACTTTCCATCTGTCTGGCTATTGGGATCTTCTGTTTAGGCTCCAGACAAGTTTCTTTGTTAGAAATTGATGAGATAGGCTTCTTTCTGGTTACATTCATGGTAAATGCCTTCTTACCAAAAACATAAAAAATGTTCCCTCTCCCCTTTGCTCCTTAGAAATGAATTTTAATCAGAAGAGAGTCGTTTTGATGCCAAGAAAAAATTTTGATGTTCCATTTCTCATTATCCTCATGATCACCCTTTCTTTAGGTTTTTGTTTTTTTAAAGATTTTATTTATTTGACAGACAGAGATCACAAGTAGGCAGAGAGGCAGGCAGAGAGAGAGAGAGAGGCTTTAACCCACTGAGCCACCCAGGTGCCCCCCTTTCTTTAGGTTTTTAAAAATTACAAAAGTGATATGTTAAATACATTCTCATATTCGAAGATTCAAATAATATAGAAATAGAGTGAAAAGTCGAGATTCCACTTTCATCCTTTCATCTATTCTAACCCCTTTCTTAAAGGTCATCACTACCCCAAATTTAGTATTTCTCTGTTCAATGTATTTATAAATTATTCATACACATCTTTGTTACAATAAAAATTGGATCATACTGCTTGTACTGTTGGGGGGATTCTGTTTTTGGTTTCCACTTAAGGAGTATTAGAGGTTTTTCCATGTCTACATTTCCAAGCATTATTTATTTTATTTTTAATGGCTCCATAACATTTTATATAGTATAATTTTTGCCACATGGAGTGGCCTCCCAGTGGTACCAGCCAGTTATTCACTTCCTCTTTCTGGAAGCATTTCTTGCTTTGCTTCCCTGATTTTCCTTCCGCCTCGGGAACTGTTCCTTCTCATTTTTCTTTGCTGACCCTCTTCACCTCTGCATTTTCTACATATTGAGGGGCTCCGGGCCTCCCCCTGGGGGCTCTTCTTCATATCCCTAGGTGAATCACTCCTTAGATGGTCTCATGGAGTCTCCTGCCTTTCAATACCACCTCCATCTTGATAATCCTTTCATTTTCTCTCTCCTGAACTTTTAGCTTTCACATCCTGGATTCCAACCCTGCATCTCCATTTGCATGTGTAAGAGGGCATTAAAAACTTGGTGAAATTAGATCCTAGAGAATGCTGCCCCGCTCCACCCAGTCTTCTCCACCTCAGGCAGTGACACCTGCACTCCTTCCCTGCTGAGGCCACTTTGGAGTATTCCTTCTCTCCACGTCAGAGCCTCACGTCTATTTCCTGCAGGTCCTATAAACCCCACCTCCCCTACCCCTCCGGTCTCAAAGCCTTGGTCTCAAACCTCCTCATGTCCTCTAATACCAACCCTCTTGTCTGCCTCGTGGGCTGAGTTCATCTCTTGTTTAAATAATTGTAAGAGCTTCCTAATGAGTCTCACTGCTTCTGGTCTTCCCCAGTTGACTCTTAAGGCTGTGGTTAGGAAATTCAAGATGTTGACTATCTCCTTGGTGAGTTGTGCCTTCTGCCTTGGGCCAGCCCAATCTCCCACCTGACCTATTAGTTCTTCAGCTCTGCCCATTACGAGATTCAGTGTTATCAGTGAAGTTCTTTTATTTTGACAAAAATATTATATTTTCAACATGTATTATTCCCAATGTCCCTACAAGTGACTTTTGCCTTAAATACTATTCTGTATGATGTTAAATTGCTATACCTGCTTTCTTTTTAGTTAGCATTTGCTTGGTGTGTTTGTGGTTTTTTTGCATTATTTGATTTTCAATGTTTTTATACAATTTTAAGTTAGATGTGTCTCTTGCAAACAATATATAACTGGATTTTGTTGCTTTCCTCAACCTAACAGACTCAACCTTTTAATACATTTTAATAATCACTCTAAAATTTAACACATCGGGTACCTGGGTGGCTCAGAGGGTTAAAACCTATGCCTTTGACTCAGGTCATGATCCCAGGGTCCTGGGATCAAGGCCCACATCAGGCTCTCTGCTCAGCAGGGAGCCTGCTTCCTCCTCTCTCTGCCTGCTTCTCTGTCTACTAGTGATCTCCGTCTGTCAAATAAGTAAATAAATAAATCTTTAAAAAAATCAATAAAATTGTTAACACATATTTTTTCCTATATGCATAGAATGTCCAAGTCCTCTAGTTATTGCTTCTCTTTGACAAGAATTCTCTCCCTCAGAAAATATTAACCATACATATTCGAGAGTCTTCCTCTGGCTACTGTCTCCTTGAATATTGGTACCTCTGATAGGTAGATCTGGCCTCTCACAGCCTCGAATTTCCTCATATATTTGGTGATTCCTGGTTGTGTGTTCATTTTGTATTTGAGAATCCCTACTTTCCTGCATATTTTACTGAAGTTTGTTTGTGGGGCCTTTGGGAAAGTGGTATATGTTGAGGGGCCAAAGGCTAGCCCCAGGGCCAGACTTCCAGCTCCAGCCTGCGCAGCCCCGGGGGCACGATGATTGAAAACAGGTACAGCCCCACCCAAGCAAGGGCTGCCTCCCAACAGACCAACTGATTGTTCTAGTATTTACCTCAGGGTCCCCCCTCCTCCTAACTTCTGGATGTGTTCTGGGTTAGTGGCTTTATTTGATCATATTACCTCTCTATGGATATGGTCCCATCTGTTTTTTGATATTCAGGAATTCTGTAAGATTATTCCTACAGATCAAAATCTTTTCTATTTCCTACAACCATCATTGATTTACTCTCTTAAAAAGCTTTCTGTGATTCTATGGAATCGGGATTGAAGGGAACTTATAAATGTTGGTCCATTCTTTGTTATTCTTGTCTCATACTGTCTTTCCCTCCCTCCCTTCTTACCTTCCGATGCAGAAGGGAATGCTGTGCGTTCTTGAGTCTCTTGTAGGTAGGTGGTAACACTGATGGCGGAGGGTTGCATTTAGCCCACCCCACTAAGGCTAAACGCCCCTCCTAAGCTGGCCCTGAATCCACATGTGGGAAACACACACAGGCAAAACCGTCCTGACAGATCCTTCCCCTTCCTGCAGCTGCAGGGATTCAGACATCAGCCTGAATCACCAAAGGCTGTGAGGAAGGGGAAGCGCAGAGGCCAAGGGAGGGTCAAGGGAAGGTTAACGTGGAAGGTTAACATGGAATGGCTTCCTGGGGGCAAGGGCACATTTTAGAAGGAAAGGAGTTTCAGCGGTCTGGGTCCTACCTGAAAACTCAGCTGAGGTGCTCCCTTCTCTGAGGAAAGCCGCCTGCTCAGCGCCTTCCTAGCCTCCAGTCCAACACTGACCATGCTATCTCCACTGGGCATCTCCCCGGGAAGGGGCTGTGCTCGAGGCATCTTGGTGCTCCCTTCAGTATATGCTGATACATTACTTGAATAAAATGTGAGCATTTGAAAGTATTCAAATTCCATGTGGTCAGGCCGGCTCTGGTCTCTCAAATCTCCAGAGCATTTTAGCTCATTCCTCCTTCAGATTAGATTAACACTGGCTGCCCAACCTTATCCCCCTTCCCACCCAGCTTTGTAGATAAGGAATCAAGGGAATCCTACTCCAAATTGGTGCTGCCTCCTCACAAACTTCCCGCTGCCACAGGCCGGCCCTGAGCTTCCCTTCTCTTTCTCTTTGCTGAAAAGTTCCCTAACCCTGAGGAGATTCCAGTTCTCCGGTACCTGAATGGGGATGATCTGCTGCTGCTGGCCAACTTAATAAAGATTCGACGCCTGTTTCATAAACTTGAAGGATGTGCGAATTTTCCCTCCAGCCAGGTTTGGGAAAAATTAAAGCAACCTTCCTATCTTTCTTCACTTTCTGTAAAACTAATTGCCCTTTGTCACAATTCTGGTATAAAAAAAGACACAATGAACACAATATCAGCTATAATAAATGAAAATACTTAAATGATGGTACCTTCATTTTTTGTTATTTTGGGAGGGGGTGCAAGAGATTTCAAGAAAAGTGTAATGACCAGGAAATACCAAGAAATACGGTTTATTATAAATTTAGAACGCATCCTGAGTCATCAGTAGCTTACATTCATAGTTGGAAAACTACTCACTTTCAGGACACCAGAGAATGAGCATAATCATTCGTAAGTGTCCATTATCAGAGTTCTATCAGAAAAACAGAAAGCAGGGCGCCTGGGTGGCTCAGTGGGTTAAAGCCTCTGCCTTTGGCTCAGGTCATGATCCCAGATTCCTGCATCAGGCTCTCTGCTCAGCAGGGAGCCTGCTTTCCCCTCTCTCTCTCTGCCTGCCTCTCTGCCTACTTGTGATCTCTTGTCAAATAAATTAATAAACTCTTAAACAAAACAAACAAACAAACAAACAAAAACAGAAAGAAAGCAGGATTAGATGCTTCCAAAACCCATCCGAAAGGCTCCGGAAGTTAAGGTCAAGGGAAACCCCTGCTGCAGCTTCAGGAGCACAGAATCACAGGAAAGTGCCATCTACCCCATGTCCACCCCTCCTGCCTGACCCAGGCTGCTGCTCTCCCACCTCCCAAAAGGGGAGGCTGGGGAACGCACAGAGGTTCCTAGACTCCTGTCTTGATCAATGCTAAATGTTTCAATTTTATTTTTGCCCTCTCCCCTCTTCCTTTTCACTGATGAACTTTTAGTTTCTATCAAGTGAGACAAGTATTAAACTAATTGAACTAATATGTATCTGTACAGCTCTGAAAAAGTAGCATGTAGTACAACACAACAAAGCCTTAACTGAATCTCTTGATTGATTGATTGATTGATTGATTTGACAGATGGAGATCACAAGTAGGCAGAGAGGCAGACAGGTGGGGGGGGGGAAGCAGGCTCCCCGCTGAGCAGAGCCCCGAGCTCGATCCCAGTACCCTGGGATCATGACCAGAGCCGAAGGCAGAGGCTTTAACCCACTGAGCCACCCAGGCGCTCCCTGAATCTGTTTTTTGTACATCAGTAAGAATTATTTGGGGATGCTAAACCCATAGTGAATAATGAATGAGGCCTTAATTGGGGACTGGCAGGATAATGAAATGACATCTTTAATCATGTTGCTTCATGTTTAGTGACAGAATTTATTTAAAATTATCTTCACTTTCATACTCTGATTACTCTTCAGATCAGATAAAGCTTTCACTTTTCAAAATTATCTTAACTTTAAAAATAACTACATGTAATAAAGAAATTGATGTTGCTTCTTTAAAAATGTATTAAAAATAAAATGTTTCTGGGTGGGAGGTTAGGGGAGCCTGGTGGTGGGCTTTAGGGAGGGCACGTATCGCATGCAGCACTGGGTGTAGTGCAAAAACAATGAATACTGTTACGCTGAAAAGAAATAAAAATAAATAAAAATAATAATAAAAATAAAATGTTTCCAAGTGAAAAACATATCTAAATCTATTAATCTATTAACCCTAATCTATTAGGATCATATTTCAGGGCAGTTTTACTTATTTAAAGGATTGTACTGTTAAAATAACAATAATGATACAGTATAACAATATGACAATAATAATGTACAAAAAGTGGATTGGGGGTATGCCATAGATTTTATATATCAATGTCTGCTTTTCCATATGGCTGTTTTAGGCAATCTCATTTTTGAATAATCCAGTCTGTTAATTCATGGGTTGTTGGGTTTTTTTAATATAAATAACAACCTCTTCAAAAAAATTACTCTTATGGCTATAAAGTTGTCATATACTAATACTTTAGTATTATTTTAATAAATTGAGGGAGAAGAAAACACTTTACATGTGTAGGTTTCTCCAGATGTAAACATTAAAGAAATCACTAATGTACTTAAAGCTTAAAGCTTTGTCTCTTTTTATTCCTGATCTCAGGATTATGACTTTTATTTTTATTTTATTTATGCATATTTTAGATTTTATACATTTTTGACAGATAAAATGATCACATTTTAAGAAGACATATATTCACTTCAATGTAACTGATAAGCAAAGAAATTACAATTCTTTGCTCCAGGTAAAGTTGGCAGCAGTGTGTTCAGCAAAGCCCTGCTGGGATCAGAATATAAAACCAGTGTATCAGCCTGTGCGAACTCTTTACGATATATGAACTAAATATTTTAAAGTCCGTTTCATTGGTGGCCTTTTCTGCTAACAAAAGTAGTATGAACTCATAGAGAATTTGGGAGATTACAAAAGTATAAAGATGTTAAAAGTACTCATAATCCCACCACAGGGAAATAGCCATCTTTAATATGGTGCTCTATTGCTAGTTTCTAGTCCCTTATCTGGATTTACGTATGGATATGTTTCTCAAAGATTTTTTTTTTATTTACTTGACAGAGAGAGAGAGAGAGAGAGTGAGCGAGCGCACATAAAAAGGAGAGTGGCAGAGGGAGAAGGAGAAGTAGACTCCCCACTAAGCAGGGAGCCTGATGCAGGACTCTATCCCTGGACCCTGGGATCATGACCTGAGTCAGAGGCAGATGCTTAACCAACTGAGCCCCGAGGTTCCCCCTGCCTTCGGTGAACATTCAGAAGCAAATTTTATATTTTAATAATAATTTTTAGGGGTGCCTGTGTGGCTCAGTCAGTTGAGCATCTGCCTTGGGCTCAGGTCATGATCTCAGGGCCTGGCACTGGGCTCCCTGCTCAGCAAGAAGCCTACTTCTCCCTCTTACTCCCTCTGTTCTCTTTCTCTCAAATATTTAAAATAATAATAATAATAATAATAATAATAATTTGTAAAACACAGAAATGAACTGTGCTTTTCTCCAACTATGTTAGATAATACATAAAAGGTGATTTAAAAATGTATTTGACTTCAAACTAAATAATTTAGTATCATTCTACTGTTTCATTTTCCTACAACAAATATGTATGTATATTTTCTGCTCCACCTTATTCCAGAAACAATGTAAGGAATCTTTTAGGAATATATTCAATATAGGAAAATAATTTTAAAGCATGTAAATATAACTGAGGCAATATGAAATGAGTTAAACTTCCAAAACACAACCTCTAGTCCTCTTATAATGAAAAAAGGTAACTCTCCTCAAATTTCGTGCTTCCTTGGAGGGAGTGTCTTATTGGATACTACACTTGACCTTCAGGATGAGAAGCCATGGGGAGTATCTTAACCATTTTCTTCCCCTATGATTCAGAGTGAAATCTAGGAATTAGGATACCCCGATTGGAGCCAAAATGGCAAATCAAAAGAGGGTGATAAAGAGACTGACTGTATGTGTGTCCATAGCCAGCAAGAGAACCGCTGAACTCTCTCTGTCACACCTCGTGGTGGCCCAGCAGTAGACGATGCACAGAAGAGTCTAGTGCAAACCAACACTGCTATTCGCACCCACTTTTTACACACTGCTCTACAGGACTGGCACTGGGAAATGAAAACAGTGCAACCACCATCCAGATTCTTCAGTGATGATGCTCAAATGAGTCATCTTCTGAATACCCCAGGCACATCCTCTGTGAAACTATTAAGCAAAGTGGTAACACAGTGGGAAAACCATCAGCCTCTTGCTCCCTTGTTCATGTGAAAACATACCAACACCTGACTAATGCTGAATGAAGAAACAAAGTGAAATCTCTACCAGGGACATACCCAGCCTGGAGCGGAATTCTGGGTGTCTCGTCGCTGCTCCAGCCATGCTTGGCATTGTGGGTTTAGGACAGACTAACAGTGCCCCATTCAAAGGCTAGTTCTTACCTCAACAGTGTGTGGAGAACCTGATTTTCTCTAGAGCTGAGCTATGACTGCTTACAAATTTCAGTTAGACACACAGCTGGCAACTCTCTCTGTATAAATCAAATATATTAATAAACCGGTTTTCATTCCAGGTCCAGAATTCACCCCATCCATTTATTTGTTCATCTGCTTAATAAACATTTATTAAATGACTACTTTGTGCCAAGCACTGGTGATATAATGCTTAAATTCCCAGTTTCCTCTTCTCAGGGAAAAGAGAGCATAAGAGAACAAAGAGGTAAGTGCAGTGATTGGGAGTAATACAGGGAGCACCCAAAAGAGACCACCTGTCCCAGCCCAGGAAGGTGAGTGAACCAACTGACTGATCTCAGAATAATCACAGTATTTTCTCCATAAGCAACAAGTAATCCCTTTAGTAAGTCAACTGGATGCAGGAATCACAAGTGATTCAAATGATGCCCACAAAGTCACCACTGCCCGGACATTAGTAAATAAATCTATCCTCAGTGCCTTGAGGAGTCTTCCACAGCTATCAGCAAGAAAGGGCCAGAGGTGAGTCAGGCAAACCTCATCCTTTACTAGCACTTATGGAAGCCACAATGACCTCCAGAAAGATGGTAGGAGTCACTGGTTCTGGGCATTGCAGGTACAGGGGGATGACCTGACCTCAGTCCAAGAGAAAGGTTCAACTGTGGATAGAGTCAATGCATGGGATCTTGGGACACGTCAGAAGGAAACAGCACTAGACAGGGTGTCTGTACGGATACTATCAGGGTCCTCTACATTCACCCTAATCTACACACCAGTGGTCAGCAAAATGCTGGGACAGTGAATGTGGGAGAAGTGACAGGAAGGGGTAACAAGTCACCAACTGGAGAAGGCATCCATGTATACATTCATTCACTCAATAAAAATTTGGCACATGTCAGGCATTGTATGTGGCCTTTGCAGAGTTTATATTCCAGTGAGCAAAAACAAACTAATTTCAAATTCTGATAAATACAATGGAAAAAAAAAAAAAAAACCAAAACCCACAAACAAACCCAGTAATGTGAATGAGAGCTATGTGGTAAGAAAGAAGATAAATAGGACTACATTTGTATTACGTGATCAGAGAAGGCCTCTCCCAAGGGGTTGCTATACAAAGGATGAGAAGAAACCAGTCATGCATGGAGCTGGAAGGAGAGTGTTCCAGGTGCAGAGAACAGCCAGTTCGGAGGTAGAAAGGAGTTTGCCTGCATGTCCCTGCCATAGGACACCCAGAATGAGGTGAGGCTGGAGAGGCTGGCCAGGTAAGAGGAAGCCAGGTAAGGCAGAGGCGTGTGTACCATGGTAAGGAGTTTGGATTTTATTCTATAGACACTTGTTCTTTAAGGGCATCTGACTGCTCATCACCCTGCACTTTTTCTCTGTCCTATCCAGCAATGACAGCTGGGAGCAAGGATGGAAAAGCCATGGGAACACTCAAGTACCTCTGGAGAAAATATAAAGTGGCAGCATCACTTTGGCCGGCAATCTACCTAGTAAGGCCGAGGACGTGTATACCCGACATAAGGAGACAAAAACAAGCCTGCGCACTGCCACAGTTTGTAAGAGCAAAACAAACTATCCATCAACAGTAGAACGGGTAAATTGTGGAGTGTTATGGACTGAATGTTTGGTTCCTCCAAAACTCCCATGTTGAAATCTAATCCCTAATGCGGTGGGGTCTTTGGGAGATTATTAGGTCGTAAAGACAAAGCCCTTTAGAATGGAGCTAGACCTTATCAGAAGAGCCCACAGAGTTAGCTCAGGCTCTTTCCTCTACATAAGAATAAAAGGAGAAATCAGTCTGCAGTCCAGAGAAGGGCTTTCACAGAACCCAACTATACTGGCACCGTGATCTCAGACTTTCAGCTTCCAGAACTGTAAGAAATAAATTCATGTTGTTTATAAGCTATAAAGCCTGTGGTACTTTGTTACAGCAGCCCAAACTAAGACATGATGTCTCCATACAGTGGAATTCCATACAACAGTGAAAATGAATAAACTAGAACTATCTGAATTAATATAAATAACCCTCAAAAACATTCTCATTTTGAAGGAAAAAATCATAAAAGGGAAGAGGAATACCTTCAGTATTATTCTATTTGTATAAAGTCTTAAAACATGTCAAGCAATCCCACATATCACTGAAGTAGATACACCTATTACGAAGAGAGGCATGGCAGTGGTAGACATCAGGTTTCAGGCTGGCGCTTCCCACTGGAGGGACATGTGATGGGGAGAGGGATGCAGGGGCTTTGACTATCTCTCAAGCAAGGAGGCAAGTTCATGGACCTCCATTAATTCTTTATATAAAGAATTTTTAATATCCCAAATGCTCTTCTTTTCTCTTTTAAAAGGCCAGCCAGAAGCAGGCAAGCAAACATAGAGGACGCTTGAAGAATTTTTTAGGAGAAGCAACAATCCCTTGAGTCAGCAGAAGCTTTAACTGGATTCTTAAAATTAGAGTCGGGAATCAAATCATATAAGCCAGAACTTAGAAAATTTCTTCTCTCCTCATCCAAAGAATAAGTGATGTTCCCTTAATACATGACATTCTTGTTTTTTAACTCTATCCTTACATAATTCACTGGAGACAGAGACCAGATTCAGAGCTTAACATGAACAATTTAGAAATTCTTTACTCAGGTTCATTCAATTCATGTATCTAGAATGCTCACACGTGATATTCTTCTATTTAAGAAGATGTGCTACATTTCCCTGTGTCCACATTACCTGACTCCTTTCCCCAACACCAGAATTAGGCAGGGATACTACACACTTCCATACACTTCCAAGCTCTTGACAATCCATTCATTGTAGCATTCAACGGAGATGGGGGAAAAAAATCTCATTCCTAATTCCGTAAAATCAAATGATGTATTATGATCTCCTCTGTCGTCAAAAGATAGATATGATGGTATCTGACTAATTCTACAACAAAGTAAGAGCTGGAGACAGAGTAAACTAATCCTCTGTCATACTCCTATATTGATTACAGTTTAAATCTCACATAATCCTGCAACACAGACTGAAAGATGCTAAGTGTCTTACTTGGGTCTCACAACTGACCAGGCAGTGAACTAGAAGGAGAGCCTTGGTCTTCAGATCTGATCCAATGTTCTTCCTTCTGTTTCTCACCTGGATGCTCTTTGCCCAGAGCCAGAGCTCTGAGAGCCATGTGCTGACGTGTCATCGGTTAGACCATCCAGGGGCGAGTCCTGCCTCTCCACCAACTAGCTTTGTGTCCTTGGGCTAGTTACTTAATCTCTGTGAGCCTCAGTACTCTCAGCTGTAAACTGAAAAAGATAAAATCAACTTCCCACAGCTATCCTGGCCATTAGAGAGAATATTGGTACAGTGCTCAGCCTGCAGCAAGCGGTGCTCAGTGATGGGAGCCACTGTGATTGCTACGGAGACCCAGCAAAGCCCGTGCAAGGATACAAGCAGCCTGTTCACACTGTCCTTCCTAAACCAGGAAATGACCTCACCTCTCTTCTGAGAACCAAGAGAATTAGAAATAGATCACAGAATAATTTAAAAGTAGTAATATGAATGGAAAGCTGATTTCAGAAGAGAATGATTTCATTATTACTATTAAAATTATATTAATAAATATTAAAAACAGTGATAGTAACTTTGTATCATACAAACACATTGGCTTCTCTGTTACCCACAGATTAGATAACAAAGTGCTAGATCAGGATGGCCTGAGTGGCTCAGTTCCTTTGGCCGCTGCCTTCGGCTCAAGTCTTGATCCCAGAGCCCTGGGATCAAGTCCCATATCCAGCTTCCTTCTCTGTAGAGAACCTGCTTCTCCTTCTCTCTCTGCCTGTTGCTCTGTCAAATGAATAAATAAAATCTTTAAAAAAAAAAAAAAAGAGGAGAAAAAAGTGCTAGATCAAACACACGCACACAATTCTGTAAGGGCACATTTAAGTTTCTGCCGCATTTATTGTTTATCAATCCTAAAACAGATGAAATTGTATGTACAGTATGGATCTGTTTCTGCTTCACTGAACTACAAAGACAAGGTTTAAAATTATATCCTAGTGAATGGCCGTAGGCCCTCCAAAAAGAAAAAAGCAATCCATCCAGATGAGTGATGGTCAGGCTTTTCCCTTCTCGTGCCCTTAAAAAAAATTTTTAATGCACATTCTCCCTTGCATATCCTTTATTGATGTCTATAAGGATTCATAATAAGTTTAAGAGGTTGTGAGGAACGTAATTTCTAATGTACTGTGAATCTTGACAATTTGAAATAAGACATTACTAAGATGAAGTCAGTGGAATCTAAATGCCACCAATCTTAATGTGACACCCACCCTTAACGTATTTAAAAAATATATGACGGGGCGCCTGGGTGGCTCAATGGGTTAAAGCCTCTGCTTTCGGCTCAGGTCATGATCCCAGAGTCCTGGGATCGAGCCCCACATCATGCTCTCTGCTCCTCAGAGAGCCTGCTTCCTCCTCTCTCTCCCTGCCTGCCTCTCTTGCCTACTAGTAATCTCTGTCAAATAAATAAATAAAATCTTTAAAAAAAAAAAAAAAAATATATATATATATATGAACTAGCTCTTCCTCAACACACCACCAGTGTGACGATCACTATTCTTTCCACTTTGGGATATATTTTAAAAGTTCCACATAATAACTAAACAAACAAAAACCACCACACCCAACATACAAATACACATACATTCTGTATTTATATATATATGCATATTTTTTATAGATTATACACATATACACATACACATGCACAAAATCAGATGGCCTGGATTCTAAATTTAAATTGGTCTGGTATGTAGATGGGCCTCAGTTTTTTTTTTTTAAAGCTTCCTGGCTGATTCTCCAGGGTAGCCAAGGTTGATAACGACTGGATTAGGGCTAACATCAGGGAGAAAAACCATTTCCCTAAAAGCATCATAATGAGCAGAGACTCCTCCTGACACTGGGACCAGCACTGCAGGGAGGGGCAGCAGGGCCTACTCCTTGTGTTCTCTCCCTTTGTGCTAGAAAGACAAATCACCATCTCTACTCTGAAGAACTCTGGGACACAGTGGTTGTCAGGAATTCAGGGACAGCAAAGGGTTTTCTCGTAAAGCATACTGCCTGCCTCATGCAGAGATCAAGCTGACATCCTCAGACTCAAAGGAAATGTGTTTTTTTTTATTTAATCAACTTCTCTAAAGAATCAATGCAACTGTTTCAAGTGTAAGGCTATTCCATCATCTGCTGTATTGCAGGGCTTCATCTGTCTCTACGAGCAATGTGTCTGGTGTTCCACTGGCTGCTTTAAAGATTTTTCTCATTATTATTGGTTTCCAGAAGGTAGAAAGCAAAAGGAAAAAAAAATATCAATGAAACCAAAATTTGGTTCTTTGAAAAGATCAACAGAATTGACAATCCTTTAGCTAGACCAGCCAAAGGAAGAGAGAAGACTCAAATTACTTCAAACAGAAATAAAAGAGGGGACATTTACCAAACTTACAGAAATAAAAAGGATTATGAGGGAAAACTAGGAGTGGCTGTATGCTAACATATCAGATAATTTAAATGAAATGGAGAAATTGCCAGGTTACACAAAATACTGAAACTGACATAAAATGAAATGGGAAATGTGACTTGGTCTATAATAATAAGAGATCAAATCAGTAATTTTTAAATTTGCACAAAGAAAGGCTTATCAGGCCCAAAGAAAAGATAGTGTCTCTGGTAAATTTTACCAAATAGATAAGAATTAATATGAATTCTTCACAAGTTCCAGAAAATAGAGTAGGAATAGACACTTCCAAATCCATTTTTTGAGGCCAGTATTATCCTGATGGCAAATCAGACAAAAATTGCACAAGAAAGTAAAGATCTATATTGCTTGTGAATAGAGATGTAAAAATTCTCAACAAACGCTAGCAAACCAAATCCACCAACATATAAAAAAGATTATACACATGACCAAGTGAAATTTAACCCAGAAATATAAAGTTGGTTTAACATCTGAAAATTAAATGTAACAGACCATAATACAGTATAAAAGGGAGAAAATATGATTTCAATTAATGCAGAAAAAGCAGGGAACTTCCTCACCCTGATAGAGGACATCTCTGGAAACTTAACAGCTAGGAAAGACTGGATGCTTTCCACAAAGATCAGAAAAGAGAAGGATGTCTGCTCTAGTTACTTCTAATTATCATTGTACTGGAGGTTCTGATCAGGACAAGAAAAAGAAATAAAAAGTATCCAGATCAAAAAAGAAAAAAGTAAAACTATCTCTATCTTATATACAGAAAACCCAAAGTAATCCACACATACAAACAAGTATTAGAATGAATAAACAACTTCAGTCAAGTTACAGAACACAGGATTAATATACAAAAAAAATTGTATTTCTACACACCAGCAATGAACATTCTGAAATGAAATTAAGAAAACAGTTCCATTTATGATACCATCAAGAAGTAAAATAACTAGTCATAATTATAACAAAAGAAGCCAAGACTTACACACTGAAATTTACAAAACAATGTTTAAAGAAATGAAAACCCAAGTAAATGGAGTAACACACATATTCGTGGATCAGAAGACTTAATATTGTTAGGATGGCAATATACTCCAAACCAATCTACAGACTAACATAATTTCTACCCAAATCCTGGCTTTTTTGTAGAAATTGACAAGCTAATCCTAAATTCATGTGGAAATGCAAGGGACCCAGAATACCTCAAACAGTTTTGAAAAGGCAGAAGAAAGTTGAAGGACTCATACACCTCTATTATAAAACTCACTACAGGGGCACCTGGGTGGCTCAGTCGGTTAAGCATCCAACTCCTGATTTTAGCTCATGTTACCATCTCAGGTTTGTGAGATTAAGCCCTGCACTGAGCCCTGCATCAGGCAGGCTCCGTGCTCAGCAGGGAGTCTGCTGGAGATTCTATTTCTTTCTCTCTCTCTCTCTCCCTCTGCCCCTCCCCTCCCTCTCTCTCAAATAAATAAATAAATCTCGAGAAAAAAAAACAAAAAACCTTACTACAAAACTACAGTGATCAAGACAGTGTCATCCTGGCATATGACTACACATATAGATCAATGGAACAGAATTGAGAATCCATTATAAACTCTTGCATTTATAGTCAATGGATTTTTGACAAGGTGAGAGCACAATTCAACACGTAAAAATAGACTTTTCAACAAATGGTCTGGGATAACTGGATATTCACATACCCCGCCCCAGAAGTCCCTCCTCCCCCAAATACAAAGATTAATGCAAAATGATCCCAGACCTAACTTTAAGAACTAAAACTATAGGGGTGCCTGGGTGGCTCAGTGGGTTAAAGCCTCTGCCTTCAGCTCAGGTCACGATCTCTGCATCCTGGGATCGAGCCCTGCATAGAGCCCTGCATCGGGCTCTCTGCTCGGCAGGGGGCCTGCTCCCCCCTCCTCCCCACCCTCTGCTGCCTCTCTGCCTACTTGTGATCTCTCTCTGTGTCAAATAAATAAACAAAATATTTTTTAAAAAAGAACTAAAACTATAAAACCATTAGAAGAACACATAAGCATAAATCTCGATGACCTTGAATTAGGCAATGGTTTCTCAGACATGACACCAAAAGGAAAAGACATCAATTCATCAATATCAAAACTTTTTGTTCTTCAAAAGACATAAAGGAAAACGACAACCTGCAGAATGGGAGAAAAAATTTGCAAATCACATATCTAACAAAAATCTAGTTTGCAGAATATATAAAGAACTATTACAACTCAGAAATAAGACAAATAACCCACTTAAAAATGGGCAAAAGATCTGAACAGAGATTTCTCCAAGGAAGATATATAAATGGCCAATAACAGATCAACATCATCTGGTATCAAGAAAAAAATACAAACAAAACTCTCAATGAAATACTACATCATAACCACAAGGATGGCTATAATCAGTGAGATAAGATAACAAGTACTGGCCAAGGATGTAGAGAAATTATACTACTTAAACAATGCTAGTGGGAACGGAAAATGGTATAGCCACTTTGGAAAACAGTCTGTTCATTCCTCAAAATACTAAACATAAAGTTACCAAATGACCTGGTAACTCCACTCCTAGGTATATACCCAAGGGAACTGAAAACATATTTCCATACAAAAACTTTCACACAAATGTTGATAGCAGCATTATTCTTACCGGGCAAAGCAAACCCAAATGTTCATCAACTGATCCAACAGAATGTGGTGTATCCATATAAGAGAATAGTATTTAGCAATAAAAAGTACTGCCCACACACTACAACATGGATGAAACTTGAAAATATTACACTAAGTGAAAGAAACTAGTCAGGCAAGACCAAATATTACATGACTTCACTTATATGAATTATCCAGAATTAGCATATCTATAGAGACAGGACATAAATTAGGGTTGCCTCTAGCTGGAGGATGCCAGAATAGGGAGAGGATAGCTATCAGGCATAGGCTTTCTCTTCGAGGTGATGAAAATACTCTAAAACTGACTGTGATTGCAGTGGTTTGTTTTAGGAAGGACAAAAATGATCTAAAATTGGGCTGTAGTGGGGCACCTGGGTGGCTCAGTCGTTAAGTGTCTGCCTCCAGCTCATGTCATGATCCCAGGATAGGGCCCTGCATCGGGCCCCCTGCTCAGCAGGAAGCCTGCTTCTCCTCTTCCACTTCCCCTGCTTGTGTTCCCTCTCTCACTATCTCTCTGTCAAGTAAATAAATAAAATCTTTTTTAAAAAAATAAAATTAGGTTGTAGTGATAGTTGCATAAGCATGTAAATATACTAAACCCCAGACTGTATAGTTTTTTAAAGAATGAATTGTATGCCATGTGAATTATATTTCAATAAAACTTTTAATATTTTGGAACTTTTTCATTATTTTTCAAGTATTTCCATTATGGAATAATGGAATAATATTTCCATTATTTTTCAAATATTTTCTTCTCCCTGCCCCTTTGAGATTCTAGTTACTCAAAAATTGTATCTCATAGTAGGTCCCACAGGTCACTGATGCTCTGTTAATTTTTTCAATCTTTGGTCTCTTCCTTCAGTTTAGTTTCTTTTGCCGTATCTTCAAGTTCATCAATCTTTTCATCAGTGTTTAATCTTCTCTTAAGCTCCTCCGGTGAATTATTCATAAAAGACAATGCATTCTTTCACTGCTAGAAATTCCATTTGGTTCTTTTTCTATACATTCAATTTCTCTCATCATTGTATTCATGTTTTTAAATATTTGAACATATGTATAAAAAATTATATTAGGGACACCTGGGTGGCTCAGTTATGTGTCTGCCTTCAGCCCAGATCATGATCCCAGAGCCCTGGGATCTAGTCCCGCATCTGGCTCCTTACTCAGCAGGGAACCTGCTTCTCCCTCTGCCTCACGCTCCCCCTGCTTGTTCTCTTGTCTCTCACAAAGGAATGAATAAAATCGTTAAAAAAATTATATTAAAATCTTTGCTTATTCTATAATTTTAGTCATTTCTGGGTGGTTTCTATTTATTGGTTTTTCAAATGGCTATAACTCATTTTCCTGCTTTCTATGTGCAGTCATTTCTTATTAAATCAATATTATTATTAAATCTTATTAAATCAATATTGCAAATTCTTTGTTGGGGAGTGTTAAATTTTGTTGTTTCTTTTACAGGATGTTAAGAGTGTTCTGTGAGGCATTTGGTTTAGTTTTAAATCATGATGAGCCTTCCAAGGCTTGTTATTAAGCTCAAGGCTTGTTATTAAGCTCAAGGCTTGTTATTAAGCTCATAGGTATGTATGAGGGCAGTCTTTACTCTGGGCTAGTTTAGCCCTACTGCCAAGGTGTGACCCTTCCAGAGTTTCAACAGAATGCCCTATATGTATAACTCCATTCTGGCAGCTCAGAACACAAATGTTTCCCAGTCCTTTTACAAGCTCTGGGAATTGTTCAGCCTACAACTCCCCGTTCTTTCTGTAGCCTCCTGGGGTTTCAGCAAAACTCAAGGAAACTCCTACAGAGACTTTTGCGTGTCTTTCTTCACATAGCTCCCACTTCTATGGTTTCTGCCCCAAAATTCTAGCCACCACTTTGAACTCCAATCTGCATCCTCATCTTGGTAAAATTATTGTGTTCTGCTTGGGATCTCTGTACCTTGGTCTGGAAAGTACCCCTGTTATGGACTGAATTGTGTTCCCTCCAATATGTCGAAGCCCTCAATGTGGCTATATTCAGAGATAGGGCCTTTAGTAAGGTAATTAAAGTAAATAAGCTCCAAAGAATGAGGACCTAATCCTGTAGGACTGGTGTCCTTATAAGACGAGACACCAGGGTTCCCTTTCTCTCTCTCTCTCCATGTGGGCATAGAAGAAAAATCACATGAGGACACAGTGAGAAAACAGTCACCCACAAGCCAGAAGGGAGGCCTCACCAGGAACCAACCCTGATCTCACCTTAACTTTGGCCTTCTCTAATTTTCAGAACTGTGAGAACATAAATTCCTGTTGTTTAAGCCAACCATTCTGTGGTATTTTGTTAGAGCACCCTGGGCCAATACAGCCTCCAAGAGAAAGCCTGGACCACTATATGTGGTTCCTTGCTATTTTCCTCTTAGGGATCAAGGTCCTGCACTGCCTGCTGTCCCATTTCTGAAAACCACCGTTTCACATATTTAATCTACCTCTACTTTATTCTACTTTATTCAGGAAGGCTAGTTCAGTTCCAGTTAATCCATCATGGCCAGAAGCATGAGTCTCTTTGCAACACGTTTCTCTTAACTAAATGATTTTCAGAAATTACAGAGAAGAGGAAAAGATGGAGAGTCACAACCCCACCATGAGGGACACTTGAGAAATCTTCAGTCACCACCCACTATTCTCCAAGAAAAAAACAAGTACGTTATACCATCTTGATTGGGGTGGGAGTGAGGATCCTATATATATCAGGCACCCCAGCATAGCCCTATGAAGATTTCAGATTTCAGCATGATAGCACTTCCGGTCCTATTCATACTTGTACTGACATAAAGTTCTCATTCAGTCTAAAAGGGTAATCAATTTACTTTCCATCATACAATTTTCCTTGGAATTAAGAAAAATTAATCCCTCCAGTGAATGTCTAGGGTCAGTGCCCTTCCTGAAATCAGTACTCTGGGGACATGTATTGTCCCTGGAGATTAAAGCCAAGATTATATCCTGGGACGGGCCACAAAGGGCAAGGATGACTTCTCAGAAAAACAAGAAAGAACAATCACACTAAACCACAGGCACTTTAATTACAGTGAATTTCATGCTCTCAGGGCAAGAAGGGACATTCCTTAGCCAAGTAGCAGAAAACAGATACCAAGAGGAATGTAAATGATAACCAAGGGTTAAAAGCTAGATCGTAAACATGAAACTTTAGATTTAAGGAAGAGAATTCTGAGGGAGTCTAGTTTCGGCATGACGCTGAACCCTAAGATAAAAGAAAACCCTGGAATACAAAGGGACTAAGAACACAAAAGCTGACAGTGATTCTTTAATTGAATAAATTAGTTTATATATTTCCAAGGTCAAAGATGTCTAAAGAAATACAAAGAGAATGCCAGAATAATGTTTTTGTTAAGAGCCTCTGGATATTTCTTTTCCCTCTGCTGCTGTCCCTCCATTCCCACCCCCATATCCTCACTATAGGCAGAATCACTTAAAATCCAGATCTGATCATACTGCTCATCTGCACAAAAACTTTCTGTGGCTATCATCCACAGAATGCCCCCCAGTTCCTCAGCTCTTAATGCCCTCAATCATCTTTCCCCAGCTTCCCTTTCTAGCCTATTTCCTACCATATTACCCATCCCTCCTCCTTTGCCCCCCCCCCCAAATATGCTATGCTCCAGCCCCCTTCCCCTACAGGAATTACCACAAAGACCCTGTGCCTCTGTGCTGAGATGCTGATCCTTCTGTGACTTCCCCCTTCACACCAATTTATTGAAAATTCTGTCTTCAAGGATTTAAATCCAATGCCTCATCCCTCTCTGTTCCCGTAGCCCTCTTGTGAGGCTTCTTTTACCAGGATTTAACGTTTTGCTGTTTGTTATTTTTGAGTGGTTGTCTCTTCTGCTATAAGCTCCCTGAATGGAGAAACTGTGTTACACATCTTCACAACTTTTATCTTCCTCGTTACCAAACACACAGGAAATCCTCCAAAAAAAGCTTTCAAGAAACTAAATGAAAATGTTATTCTGAAGGTGGAAAATTCCAAGAATAGGGTTGACTTACAAGCGTGGATTTACTTGGCTCTCAGTGCAGATTCCAAAGCTAGTTTTCCCCGTTCAGTCAGCCTAAGGAAAGGTAGAAGCCCAGAGGATTAAAATACAGGTCATTTTGTTTGTTGGAAAGCATTTCTGGACCCCAGTGGTTCAGAATGTTACCACTTCTTACCATCCAACTCATTAATACAAAAGCTTTGGGGGAAAGGGGGGGTAGCGAGGGACTCTACACCAAAAGTCTTTTTTTTCCCCTTAAGTTATAAACATTTTTTTTTTAAAGATTTATTTATTTGTCAGAGAGAGGGAGTGAGAGAGCGAGCACAGGCAGACAGAGTGGCAGGCAGAGGGAGAAGCAGGCTCCCCGCCGAGCAAGGGGCCGGATGTGGGACTCGGATCCCAGGATGCTGGGATCATGACCCAAGCCGAAGGCAGCCACTTAACCAACTGAGCCACCCAGGCGTTCCTTAAGTTATAAACATTTCAAAGCTGCTTCTGATCACAGCTTTACTTTTCCACACATTCCAAGGAATAGGAACTTCCCTAGAAAGCACTGTGAAACCTCTTCTTTCTGTACCCCCTTCTGCCCTCTGAGGTGGCCCACTATCAACTTTAAGTCCTCAAAGTTCCCCGGCATCTTCTCCTATTCAAAAAGAAAAAGGATTTAATCAGAGCCATTTCTCTTTGTTGGCTTGTTACATCTGAGTAACAGATGAAAATGAAAATGTTAGTCACCTTCAATTTAGCCTTTATTTCATTATTGGAATGAAAGACTTGCTCTGTTAAGGTAATTTAAAATATTAACACAGAAAAACTTCTCAAAGAGGCAAAGGAGATGCTTTGAAGGCACACTAGGCCTGATAGCAAATCCCTTTCAGGCTTGGTAGAAAAGAAGGGCTGCCCTCTCTCACCCCATCGGGCAGATTCGGCTGTTATCTGCCCGCCTAAGTTTTAACTAGAGGCTGTGGTTATGAGGCTCTATTCCAGGACCGCAAGAGGCCACTCTGCACAAGCATTTCTCTGAGCACGTGTCCCCTTACTAGGCTTAGTTGCCTTTTTTTTTCTTTTTTTCTCCTTTCCCAGCATTCTCCTCCAACTCTCCTAACCTTAACCCAGAGTTCTCAACACTAGCCCTACTGGCATTTTAGACCAGATTATTCACTGCAGTGAGAAGTTGTTTCCGACATTATATATTATTTTGCTGCATCTCTGGCTCTACACACAGCTGCCAGGAACAATGAACCCCTGCCTCCCAGTCATGACAATCAAAAATATCTCATCACCAATGTCCCCTACAGAGTAAAACTCCCAGTTGAGAACCAATGGCGTAACAAAACCCATTCCTTCATCTACCCATTCACTCGTAGGAGGCGTTTATTGGACTACCATTTTTGCCTTCCTTAAGAATTTCAGAGGCTTAAGTTCTCAGCATGTTTGTCATTACTTTACGCTGTACAGTATTTAATTAGCTTTTCAGTATTGTGACTCTATGTCACATTTTGTAACTCACAGTTGTGCTTCTCATATGATCTTTCCACATACATCTTCTGGAAACAAATTTCCTGGAACATACTCCTTCAGTTACTATAGTAATTCTTAAGCATAGTGCTTTACTGCAGATTATACAGAAAGTTCATATAAACTTAAAGAAAGTGAGTCTATAACATAGATCACTTTGCTTCCTAGGATGTGTACACACAAGCACATTCCCCCAAACCCCAAGAGAAATAGATGCAATGGAACCGAAGTTACACATAGCCTGAGGAGAAACACAGTTTTTTTTTAAGAGTATGAATTTTGCTTGAAGCTTTAGAAAGTTATTAAAAATAAAACAAAATTTTTATGTTAAAACTAATATGAATGATTTGGAGTGAAATGAGGTGTTTTTTTGCATGGATTTTAAACTAAAAGATATCAACAAAGTTTTTTTGCACTTGAGTCACATCAAACCACGGTCCCAGGCAGACCTGTGCTTCAAGAGAAACACTGAGAAACCCTAATTCAGTGACATGAAGAATCTTCATTGAATTAAAAATCCAAGAGCCTAAAGAGAACGTATGATCCAAACTCTAGCTCAGAGGCAAGCATGGTGTTTTTAAACTCATCTTATAGATGAGGTAACTTCCCTGCCTAGGACAAGTAAATGGAAATCTCTCCATAGGCTTTTGCAATTATCACACAAGCAGTAAAGAGCATAAATGGTCAGGAAAACCACAATTCGTAAATCCGATTTTAGGGAAGGGTCTTTCCAGGTGGGGAAACAGGCTGAGTTAATCTGTAGCTTGCATTTGCTTATGTTAGGATAAGAATTTGTCATGTCAACTTGCCTTCTCTCCTGGTGTTTCCTGTACTCCCTCACCTTTTTTAGTTTGATTTGGAAAATTCCAGTCCATCGTAGCTAAAGTAAAAGTAAAATAAACAGTTGTGAAGTGAAGCTGAGATTAAAATTTTAAGTCTGCTTTGTTACTGTCTCTTCCTACCCGGAGTAATTTCTAACAACGCCCTCTTTACTGTCATTCCTTCTTCCCCAAGCTGCACCAAGGATGTAGTTGTTTTTCTTTCTGTTTTAGCACTGCGCAAACTATAGAATCACGGCAAGATACTTAGCCTCTCCTGCCTTTTCCTTCAAGTACTGAAGTACATCTCAAAATCTTTTACAACACCAGATTTCTATATATTATAGAATTTTACTGGGACAATCACATTTATCTGTAACCTATTGTTTAAGCATATATTTTAATACTTTAAAAAAGTGACTCTAGATTCCATTTAGATTCCATCTCTAGAAAATGTCATCAGCACACTTACCTGCAAACAGATGTGCTCCTAGCAACTCAACAGTAACAATAAACACAAAGGAACAGTAATTGTTTTTTTCTTTAGTTTGTGTTGCTAGTACAACAAAGTCAATGAGCACAGCAAGTGGCCGCCTGAGGGAATTTGAAAACTGGCTGCCCAGGTTCTAATACCTGTATTAACCAGGCCAAGCAACCCAATGCTGGCTCTATCCATTCCAGATTAATTCCCAAATAGCTAAACACTTAATCTGAGCAGTTTATAACCACAAAACCATAAATTTATCTTAAAGAATTATAATCCTGAATAACAGGAGGTTGGGTGGAGGGACTAATTAGAGGAAAGGAAGGGTTAATAGAGCCGGTATTTTTAGAGTGGCTATCAAGTAAGAAATAGGATTCAAAGATAAGAATGTGACCGAAGTTGCAGAGTAGTTTTCTGAGACCTTATCCATGCTCATTCCTACCCCATTCACCCCAGTCCCCCAGTCGTCTCCCACTTGGGTGAAAGCTCATGGAGAAGTGAGACCAACTTAGATGGAGAGTTCTGACAATCACATTCGAATCCCGAGGACAACTCCACAATGGATTTTTCAGTTACATGAACTAATAAGTCCTTTGCTTTGGTGGGAAGGCTGAATTAAGTTCAGAATGGGTTTCCCCTAATTTTATGGGTTCTGTTATGGTACCACATGAAACTAGAAGTATATACATTTCTCTACTCAGAACTATAAGCATTTAAATAGATTTGTTCTGGGATGCATGGGTGGCTCAGTCAGTTAAGTGTTTGCCTTTGGCTCAGGTCATGATCCCAGGTCCCAGGGATACAGCCCCACAAGGAGGCCCACAAGGGGCTCTCTGGTCAGTGGGGAGCCTGCTTCTCCATTTCCCTCTGCCTGCCACTCCCCCTGCCTATGCCCTCTTTCTCTCTGTTAAACAAATAAAATATTTAAAAAATAAAAATGAGATTTGCTTTATGTAAAAATCAAGATTGGTGGGGCACCTGGATGGGTCAGTGGGTTGGGCATCTGCCTTCAGCTTGGGTCATGGTCCTGGGGTCGAGTCCCAGAACAAGCTCCCTGCCCAGCGGGGAGTCTGATTCTCCCTCTCCTTCTGCCCCTTTCCCTGCTGGGTCTCTCTCTCAAATAAATAAAATCTTAAAAAAAAACCAAGATTGGTTGTGACTATTAAATATAAACATCATGTAGCATCTGGGAAAATCTAGCAATTAAAATCAACTTTATATCCAAAGATTTAACATTTCCTTTTAAAACATCCACCTAAAAGGTTTCAAAATGCAAACTCAACAAAGTTTAACTAACAAATAGGCTGCACTGATAAAACAGATCACTTGGGACAAGGAAGTCCTCAATGTTTTCTAGAAACACAATCAACTCATTGTGTCTCTCCCCTTTGAGTTCCCATTTTGCTGAATTCTTATTAAGTCATCCTTTTTTTAAAAAATATTTATTTATTTGAGAATGAGAGAGCAGGCACAAGCAGGCAGAGAGGCAGAGGGAGAGGGAGAAGCAGGCTCCCTGCTGAACAGAGAGCCCATGTGGGGCTTGATCCCAGGACCCTGAGATATGACCTGAGCCAAAGGCAGATGCTTGACCAACTGAGCCACCCATGCACCACTCTTATTAAGTCATTCTATTAATGTGAAGCATGTTACATGAATTACATTCTCTTCCCGGATGAGTCATTAATGCTTTTGCCTTCTGCTCTAGGTACAGGGCTCCTCAGTTAGGACCACAGACTGACAGCTGCCAGTGTTACCCAGAAGGTTGTCTGAAATGCATATTTTCTGGTCCCATCTCAGACCAACCAAATCAGAATCTCCAGGGATAGAATCCCAGATTTTGTCCCAATGATTCTTAGGCACACAAACGTTTTAAAACTAATGCTGTTATATGTTTACATAGTTATCATGTTTCTTTTTATTTTGCTCAAGCTTAACACAGGCAACAGAAGACATTCCATAAGCTTTGATAGCGTAGGTGACTTAACACTCCTCCCACTCTGAGACCAGTTTATATTTTTCTTCAAGATACAATTCAGAGCTGAGTCTCTATTTGCTTTTCTGAAGCCTAATGAAAAAGAGCCAAGGACTGTTAAGGGAAAGGCTCACCTGGATTATTAAAAAATATCTGAATTTTATTTTCTCTTTTGAGATTAAGTTGTCTCCATTAGTCAAGAGGGACAGTCCTCATACTATTTTTCCTCCATATTTGGTAATATGAGTATTACTTTTTCAGGAATTCTGGAGGTTGTGGGTATTGATGGACAATGACGTAAACTGCTGCTCTCTGCTCCAACCCCATATAGAATTACACTAAAGAGCTGTTGTTAGTTCGGCAACACCCAAACACAAGTGGACCAACCATAATGCTTAAGAAGTAGTTTAAGGTCCAAGAGCAGTAAGACTTGCATGCCAGACTGAGAGGGAGGGCTGAAGTGTTAGCACTGCTTGGGTTAAGAAATCATTAGAAAGTGAACATACTATTTGATACCAACAATTTTTACGAAACAAAATTTCCTAAATACAGTTATCATGTGAAATGCTCTAGCATAGATTTAATTCCACAAAAGAGGGGTTCCTTTTACATCAGCTTAGTAAGGTTTATTTTCACAATGCTATGGTAGTAAGCCCCTAAACTTTACAATCCCTTGCATTACTCTCAAGAGGTATTTTTTAAAGCCTTAGTGTTGAATATCATCAAACCATGCTTAAAAATTCTGCAGGCTGGTTTTAAAAACTGAATTAAAATTATGACAATGATAAAATGCCAACCAATCGAGGTCCCAAACTAACAACATTCAAAACAAGACAGAATTATTATTGGAATCCTGTTATTTTTGACAACGGTAAAGGCTGACCAACTGCTGTCATTAATGTTAATGCCATAAAAAATCTATTTATATTCTGAAAACATATCTGAGGTATAAAGCCATGTTTTGACTCTGACACTGAGGTATAAAGCCATGTTTTGCCAACATTTTTTTTATTAATCTAACAAGTAATTTCTTCCACAACAGTGACTGTTGTAAAAACTCCAATAATATTAGCCAAACTACTGTAGTGTTCAATGGTCTTCTACTTAATATAGTACATAAACTACATAGCCACACCAATTTGTAAGCAACTAATAAATTCTGAAATGTTAGAAATATAATAAAACTAATTATTTTTAACTTTCCCCTTTTCCTTGTTTATATTCATGCTTCCCACTAATTTTTTCACTAGACTCTACTAAATCTTAGATTTAAATAGGGTCAAAGATAAAACAATATTGAGATGAGTGTCAAAAACATAACACAGAGTTTTATCAGTGTCTAAGCCACTTAAAGCTATTCTCCAAAAGACAAGTTACTCAGCCAAGACAAACACGAAACAAGTTAGAATTTAATCTTGAGTTTTTTGGAGCTGACCCTGTCAGATATATGGGAACATCCAAGGCTCGAGTATGGAAGGTCTAAATGCCAAAATATTAATTTGTCACTAGTGGAATGGCCATCTGCTGAAGAAGGGCCCTACACATGCTGAGCACTGTGTTCAATGTGCAGAAGACAGATATTTGTTTCGGGCTTCTACAAATGAAAGCAATGAGGCTTTAAGCCTGACTAGCCTTATAAAATAGTACACCGGAATAATAACCTCTAAGTAAGGTTCCAGCTTAACCTCTATTGACTCTTGCCACTATATCAACTTCGGTTAAGAGTTCTGCAGTCTTAATTAAAAAGAGAAGTCGTAAAATCAATTTTCTGCAGTGAATTATCAGACTACCTTCCTGTTAACTAGAGATTACAGTATATTCTACCTTGAGGCTATAAAATCATGAATACCAGACATTAATTCAATAAATATTCAGTGATAAATGAAGTATACGATTGTGCTAAGTGTTTGGTAGACCAAATGTTGAATTGTTTCATAATTTTTCCTCAAATCCCTTTATTTCTAGCAACAAATCTAGATCTACCTTTTCTATTCCCATATGGAAGCTAAAATATGTTAAGACTGCTGATATATGACTTTTTCTATATTATGATCCTATTTCTGCTAAATTACCTTTATAGTCCAGCAGTTTAAATTTTTGCTTAAAAAAAAAAACCTATCTTTTTAGAACTCTGAAAAGATATTAAATTCACTGAATAAAAAACTTTCTAACTTTGTTCCTTAAATATAATAAAATTCTGATATACGGTGTTAAATAAGTTAAATTATTAGACAAGTACTCTCTACTCACCTAAAATTAATGTTGTAAAGAGATTTAACTGATCTTTCAAGGGAACTGAGTTTCAACTACCCTAAAATGGTAAGTGACTTATTACTTGTGTATAGAACTAAATGTTCCTTATGAAATTATCTGTAAATCAAAAACAAAAATTGAGGAAGACAACTTTTAAATATAATGTTAATAGGTACGCTGGGCAATAAATTCAAACTTTTTAACTTACATCTGCTTAGTTTTTTATTGAGTTAAGTATAAAGGCCCAGTTAATCAACTCATTAGATTGGTCAAGGCAAGACACTTGAACTACATAACAGTATTTAAAAAGCAGTTGGTCTTTTAGTAATTCTCTGGTAATCACACACGCACACACGCACATACACACAAATTGGTAGAGTACTCTGGATATAGGATTTCCCCCCATAATCTCATATAATGCACTGTTCACAATCTGCAGTATTTTGAAAACTACATAAATTGGAAATGACCAAATTAAAGATGCCTGATAAACTCTTATAAAGTATTTGGGAACTTCAGCTGTATTCCCAAAAAGATCAATTTTAAACCATAAAAAAGGAAAATTCATATAAAATCACAACAGATTTAACAGACATCTTTGAAAAGAAAGTCAAATTGTAACTCCATTTTCTATTTTTCCAAATATGACTAAGGAAAAAACGGTACAAGTGGTAATGTCTACATTTTTTAAAAACTGTTAACTGAGTGGATTTGGGGAAGAAAAAAAAGCTATACAGTATTATTGCACTCCACGAATGTGCAGAATTCCAAAATGTGCCAGCACTGAAAAACTGTCTTGCATTGAGGTTTTTCAAGAGGTACAACGAGCCTGCCAAAAAAGCATCTGGTCTGTACTAACAGCTTGCTGTCTTCAGTACAGGCCTTCAT
>PISX010014433.1:0-53052 GCA_004024625.1 Mellivora capensis
GTACCAGGCAAGGGGAAACACTCACCATTTGGCTGGCCATCTCTTGCTCCCTCTTTGTCTTTGGTGATCAGTGATTGTGGCCTTGATATCCTTTCTCCATGTGGCACTAGTTAGGTGCTGACACTCAGCTTTGGGTTAGTATATACTACTGAGAGCTGGCTGCGGCTAAGGAGTCCCCACAGGGTCCAGATTCATTTACTTACATTTTTTTAAAGGCCTCTGAACCAGAACCCCAGTAAATAATTGAATGCTACATTTGCCTTCCTTTGATCAGGCATTTCTTTTGGGGACTTTCTAGGAGACAGGCGTGGCTGAAGGCAGGATTCAACTCACCACCACCATAATACCATCCTGATAAAAGCCAAGTGGTGTCCATTTTCTGAACTGTTGGGAGAATTAAATGATACAATGCACAGAAATATATACCTAACACATGCCTGGTTATCAGGTTTTGGTCAATAAATGGTCATTTTCGGGGTACCTGGGTGGCTCGGTCGGTTAAGGGTCTGACTCTAGATTTCAGCTTTGGTCATGAACCTGAGGTCATGAGATCAAGCCCTGTGTGAGGCTCTGCATTCAGTGGAGAGTCTGCTTGAGATGCTTTCCCTTTGCCCCTCCCCTTGCTCACATACTCTCTCTCTCTCAAAAAATAAATATATCATTACAAAGTTAATATGGGTGAAAAACCCAATGAAAATGTGAATGTGGTTTTTCATTTTCTCGCCACCTCTACAGTACCATGATTCAAATATTCCAGGAGCTCAACAAGGTTAACCCAGTGTATCAGGGCACAACTCTCCTTCCAGAAGAGACATGACTCATGTAATCCATGCATGGGATTCCTGGGTCCTCTATTCCAAAAGTCCCTTTCTCCATCCCTTATAAACTATGTCTTTGTTTTATTACTTTTTGCTAGAGAACACAAGAAAAAAAAATACATCATAAAAACATTCTGCCAGGTTTATCCCTAGTTTTTCCCCTCAAATCTTTTAAACTATGAAGTGTTTGAATTCTCACTGTTTTCAATGGTCATATGATTTTTCATTGCCCCCCCCCCCCCCATTATGGGCTTCTCTGTATGGCAAGTTAATGATAACTACTGGGCATCTACAATGTTCAAAGTTCTATGCTAAGAGCTTAACATTTAACGACTGTATGAAGTAGGTCATACTTCTCTTACTTTATGATGAGAAAACTGAGGTAAAGAGAGGTACAGGAACCTGTGTAAAGTGACAGAGCTTGGGCATCCAGAATCTGCATATTGCTTTGGAAAATACCTGCACACCTGAAAGGACATCAAGGACATTATCTCCCCTTTCCTCTCCAAATGTGTAACAAGAGTACATTGCTAGAAGGGACAATAAAGGGAGTCTTTTAGGTCTCAGAGTCTTTGGGATTCCCATTTGTGTTCTCATAATGTCAATTCTGGCATGACAGGAGCTCCTCAGAACAGAGTAGAAGTAGATCAGTCTGCTTTGTCCAGGGTAAAACTAATAACCAGTTCAGCAGATACAATATGTATCTTTCAGCAGATACAATATGAGGCTTTCAAAGAGACCTAGCTTTGAAAGAGTGCAGGACAGAAGAATCCTGGAGTCAAAAGACTCTGATTCTATTCTGGTTTGGTAATTTAATAGCTGTGGATTTGGGGGCACTCCTGCAAGCTCTTATGTTCTTCATCCATAAAACAGCGAAAATAAGGCACACATACCTCAAAAGGTGTTCTGAACTGAAATGGGGTTTGTTCACATTATGCCTCATTTATCTTGTTAGTTATTTATTGCCTGTCTTTCCTCACTACTATATGAACTCCATGACATCAGACAACTAGTCTGTATATTTTACCACTGGATCTCCAAGGCACGGAACATTGCATGGCACAGAGCAAATGCCCAAAATATATTTGCAGAATGAATGAACTTTATAAACTGTAAAGCATTAAAAATGCTGATTATTATTAGTGTTACTGCATTAAATATTAAGAAGTGTTAAGACATACAAAGTCGATTTTTTTCATTAGATATTAACTCTCATAAGTATTAATACTTTTAGCCAGAAGTGAATTCAGGCAGCTAATACTTAAGTTCAGATTGTGATCTTGTTCCAACTTTTTGCTGTTTCCCTTGAAATAATTACCAGTTTTCCCCCAACCCAATGATATCTGATATTAGCATTTAAATCACATGAAATGAAAATGGTGAGGCTTCATTTCTTGTTACTAATTTTTGTAACCTCCAAGAGGGTTTCTTGGTTTTGCTGATTATTCTGCAACTTCCAGGTTCTCTCCAGATGTGAAGGAAATTGCTTACTTGGTTGAGATGCTTGTACTTACTTGATGAAGTACTTGATTCCATCTGCTGTGTAAGCTTCCTCCCACCCATAAGGTAGATCTAGAGTGAAGGGAAACCAAAAATACATTTAATAAGATGATAAAGATAACTTTATTTCCTGGATGCAAACTTCCCACATCTTTACAATTATTTGAGTACATTTCTTGTACAAAATAATTTTCTTGAAAGGAGGAATTAAAACAATTCAGATGAGCTATCAGATTCAGCATCTTTAGAACACAATAAATAAGTCTGGAACAGTTAACAATCTGCTTTAGTTGCATTAACTGGATTATGACTTGTCATTTACATGGGGTGAGCATTTTTGTCAGCAGGATTCAAGCAAAAATTTTTGGTGCGGGGGATGGTTTTTGCAGGAAGGCAGAGGATGGACAAGACGGCCCCTGCTTGTCTATTCTGGCTCGACATTTCCTTAATTGGCTCCTTTACATGTTTTCGCTCAGCTCTACAGGGTATTGGTGCATGAGTGCCCGATCAGCAGGGGCTTGAAAGTAGCTTCTGGACAAGCCCGAATTCCTTGTGAAGTCTGAAAGTTTAGCAAAGTGATTTATAATGGATTGTGGTATTTTATTTTGTTAATTAAGAATTTTGTGTACTAAACATAAATGGCCAAACAATTTGCTAAACTTAGCTTTCATTTCTGTTAATGGGATTGAGAGTAGTTAGTGAGCTATAAAGAAATGCAGATTGAAGTAAGCAAGAAATTATTTGGCCATATTTCTCTAAATGAGTACATTTGTGTCCTCATATCGAGAGAACAGGCCCATGTTGAGCAGCCCCATTCTTTTATATTGCAGTTATGGAAGGCACCCCTGTAGAATACAATGGTTTCTATCCTTCTGCTATATCCCTGCGTGCTGCTAAGGATTTTAATTGACCTTTTGGATCAGTCTTTTGATCCTGGCTTGTCATGAATGCACTGATGGGTGTAATCTACATTAATGCACTAGAGAACAGACTCCATGGCTCAGGTAGTCTACTTCTTTGGAAAGAAACTGAGCTACCACAATAGACTGCTGACTTCCATTCCCCTAAGTCTCAGCATGAGGCTGAGCAAAAATGCACAAACTAGGGGCACCTGGGTGGCTCAGTGGGTTAAGGCCTCTGCCTTTGGCTCAGGTCATGTTCCCGGGGTCCTGGGATCGAGCCCCGCATCGGGCTCTCTGCTCGGTGGGGAGCCTGGTTCCTCTTCTCTCTCTGCCTGCCTCTCTGCCTACTTGTGATCTCTGTCAAATAAATAAATAAAATCTTTAAAAAAATGCACAAACCATTTGAATGAAATAAAACATCACTCTGTCACCATTCCCTTCTTTAAGAATCTTCCTTGAGAACGGTTCTGAAGTTGCTTTTATAATTAAGAAAAACAAGAACATTTTTATTTTAGATCTATTTCCAGTCCATTAACACAAGTTGTATAAAAAAAGACCTTGGCTAAAAATTCTGTAATGGTATCCTTTGTTGATGAACACAGGGCACCTAGGAGTTTCTTTACTCTCTTGGTGAATAAATTTTCCTCTTTAAAGTAAAAAATTCGCGTTTCTGGGAAGTCAGCATAAGTGAATGGCTGGCTTCTTAGAAGCCCCTGAAGTGGCACCGTATCCATCTCTTCCAGCAGCACATGCCCAGGCACACGGGCCCCGATAATCTGCTGCCGCACCTGTTCTAGGAGGCTGATTTTCTTTTTTCACACTTTCTGCATGATCATTTTATTGATCACGGACAACCACCTTGCCTGCAGGGAAGAATGTCATGAGTGTACAGAAGAATCTTGCTTTCATGATAAAAATGCTCAGAAATACTAGACTATCCAGTCAATAAGGCAAAGAGACAGCTCAAGGTTAAGTAGAAAGTCATTCTAATGGGACTAAGGTTTTTGTCCAAATGATTTATTTGTCCAACCATTATAGCTAAACTTCTAAATTTTAAATCACAGATTTTTTTTTTCATGAAAAGGAGAAAAAATGTACACCTTAGTACCTTTTAATCCACAAATGTCATTTAAAAATTGAGACTGACATTGGAGTACCACACATTCTCTCTGCCATCAGAATAGAATTCCTGCCCTGATTCTTTTCTCTTTCTTCCTTTTCTTTTTTAAAGGATTTTATTTATTCATTTGCCAGAGAGAGAGCAAGCACAAGCAGGAGGAGCAGCAGAGGCAGAGGGAGAAGCAGGCTCCTTGCCCAGGACCCCGGGATCATGACCTGAACCAAGGGCAGATGCTTAGCCAATTGAGCCACTCAGTAATCCCCTGATGATTTTCTTACAATTATTAAACAAGGACTATAACTTCACAACAGACCTATTAAAGGTACTAATCCATATTCATTTTAGTCAATATGCTTAATGAATGACTGTAGCCATAAAGACGATTCTTTTGTGTTAAATAATATGCACAGCTTATTTTAGGGTAAATTCTCTGTTCTGAAAAAATAAGCATTTCTTTTTAGAAGACTGAATGCTTTCTTCTTTTTCATGCAGCTACTATAATCTGAAAAACAGAACTGGAGACTAAATTGATAGTAATAATCTCTCAGTGATAGCTTAGTACTAGAAAACACAATCACCGTCCAGTTATAAACTGGAAAACACAATACTGATAAACCAAGTAGCTTACTTTATACAAAAAGAGCACTTTTCATTTCCACAAGCTTGTATGCTTAAACTAGATCCCGTTTTCCATTAGTAAATGATTTCATTTCTTCACAATAAGTGATTTGGGCAAAATTATAACATGATCTAAATACTTTTCAATAACCATTATTATTCCAAGGCATTAAATTTTTTTCTCCATTCCTCATTTGCTTTATTCTTGTAAATATATAATGTTTCTATTTTTCCTTTTCATTTCATATCTGTCTTAAACTATTATTATAACCATAATCACTTGAAATTGTTTCTGATTGGAAATGTTTGTCTATAAACTCTCACATAACATTCTCTCCATCAGAGATCATCTGTTTCCAATCAACCACTTCATGGGGATGGCTCCAAAATCTTCATGAGTATCTTGCCAAAGTAAGAGTATTATACATATTTAGCTGTCACCTAAAACTCAACATATCCAAAACTAAACTCATCATGTTTTCGTACAAACTAGTTTCCTTCCAATTTTCCAGTCTATTTAGGTAATGAGATTCTCTTTGTCATATCTGACCCATTCATCAAATACGTATCGATCACTTATTATGTGTTCAGTATTTTTACTTTGTGTTCAATATGCAATGATGAACAAATAAACTTGGACTTGGTCTATGGAGCCTTAAAACATAATTATAAACAAAGACATCATTAAAAATAGAAGTAAGTACAATGACAGAAAAGTGTTGAATACTGTGAAAGACTAACTTACAGCACAGACAAAGACTAAATCCCTGAACACACAAAGAACTACACAAATCAGTAAGAATAAGGCCAATGACGAATAGGAGTCAGGGGAACATGCTGAACATTCAAGGACACAGAAAAGACAGATGCACTTAAACACATGAAAATATGCTTAACTTTACTCCTTATGAGACAAATACAAATTAAACTATTATGAGATGTCATGTATATCTTGTTAGTAAAGATTAAAAAGTTGTTTAATAAGACACTGTGTTGAAAGTGTGAAGAGACAGTCATTCCCATACTGATGGGAGTATAAATTGTTAAATATTTATAGGAACTTTTCAATATCTGTGTAAAATCTTTCTTTTTTTTTTTTTTAAAGATTTTATTTATTTATTTGACAGATATCACAAGTAGGCGGGGAGGCAGGCAGAGAGAGAGGAGGAAGCAGGCTCCCTGCTGAGCAGAGAGCCCGATGTGGGGTTCCATCCCAGAACTCTGGGATCATGACCTGAGCCAAAGGCAGAGGCTTTAATCCACTGAGCCACCCAGGCTCCCCTATCTGTGTAAAATCTTAAGTGCTAATAATAACAGCTGACATTTGTTGAGTGGTTATGTGCTAGACTCTGTTCCAAGTACGACACATGTACCACCTCCGTTCAGGCTCACGGCCATTCTAAGAGGTACTACGATCATCCCCATTTTACAGATGAGGGAACTGAGGCACAGAAAAGTGAAATCATTTGTCCAAGTTACACGGCTGGCAGGTGGCAGCGCCCAGACTCTGAAGCACTATCTTTACTGTCTTCATGTACCATTTAAACCCGCAATTCTTCTAGGAATCTAGGCCGCAGGTATGTTTTCGGTACAAGATTAACTGTTAAAACAAATAAGGATTGGCAATAATCTAAATGACCACCAATGGGGACTGACTGGAGACAACATATCCAGATAATGGGATATTGTCCAGCTGTGAGAAAGAATGAGGAAGTAATTTATGTACTAATCTGGAAAAGGGATGTGGGATAAAGGACCTCTGGAGGAACTGCAGTTAAGGAGGTACAGACATGGGAAAGAGCACTCTAGGCTGAGCGGACAGCATGTGCAAAGGCTCTGGGGATGGGACAAACTTGGCACATTTGAGGAAGTGAGACATCGCTGTTGCTGGAGTATAGTGAATGAAGGAGGGGAGGATGATACAAGATTTGGCTGGACAGATAAGCAAATATGACTGTGCAAGGTTTTGCAGGGCATGTTAAAATTGTTTGAAAGTTTCTTAAAAAAGAAGCAGGAGATCTGCTTCTCATTAAGATGAGGAAAACTGCAAAGAATTTTGCTCCCACCATATGTGGGGAAAAGCTGTACAACCTAAAAAATATAATAATTTTTTTGAGTCCCTCAGAGACTGAGTTCCTCACCTGAGCTGACCCTGAGGTGAACTGAATTCCAAAGGGTGATGAGCTCCTCCAAGAAAAGATGCGGCACATGAACTCTTCTTTCTTGGCAGAGCATAGTAAGAAACGATACCATTAAAGTGGGTAAGAAGGAAACATCTAAAATTTTAACAAATTTGTAGGACCTGATTATGGGCTAGCATGATAATTTTTAGTATTCCTGGGAGCTCCCTGCCCTCCCCAAGGAGAATTTGCTCTCCCTGCTTGCGAGAAAGATTGGGGTTGGGCAAGCGACCTGAGAGAGCCCTCTGGGTGGTGCAAGCTCGTGCAAAACCTGCTAAGTTTTGAGAGGGAAGAGGGTGTACCATCCATGTTCTGGGCCCTGCATGAGTACAAGATGGTGGTCAACTACACTACAGGGGACAAGTATAGCTGCAGAGCCCTCAACCCTCTCTAATACGAAAGAATAGCTGGCTGTGCCTGGGGCAAGGCAGGAGACACTCCCCATCCTGGACAGGACACTGAGTGACATGAAGAAAAGTCATCTGTTCCTGGGGGATAGAAACTGTCACACCCCCAACCCCTGCCCAAACTCCAGGAAAATCTTGTTTGTCCCAGCAAGGGGCACGGAGCCATAGGAAACCTGATGTCTTCTTCATCCTGCATGAGCACTAAGTCACTATAGGGGCAAGGGCAGGAAACCTTTCAAATCCAGAATCCTATGCTGATACAAAGAAGATTCTGACTTCCACAAGGAGACAGGCAGGAAACCCACCTGAGCACTAAGTAGGAAGTAGGGTTGTCTGCCACTGAGGAGGGACAGGAAGGCTGAGAAAGTCCTTACCCTGTGACTTGGGCACAGGGTCTGATAAACCAGAGACTGGAGTAGGAAGACCGAGAGCTTCTCCCCAGCCCTTACTCCCCACATCCAGTTCTAACCTTGCACAGAACAAAAAGCAAGAGCCATCTACTTGTTGCAGAGGGCAAGGGAGCAACATTAAACATCACATCCAGGGCACACCTGGGTGGCTCAGTTGGTTAAGCAGCTGCCTTCGGCTCAGGTCATGATCCCAGCATCCTGGGATCGAGTCCCACATCGGGCTCCTTGCTCGGCAGGGAGCCTTCTTCTCCCTCTGCCTTTGCCTGCCACTCTGTCTGCCTGTGCTCTCGCTCTCTCTCTCTCCCTCTCTCTCTGACAAATAAATAAATTAAAAAAAAAAAAAAAAAACATCACATCCACTGTGATGTGTGTACAGCCTGCTGCCTTCCAGCTGAGGACCAAGCAGGCACACTGAGGAAAACCCTCCAGCCTTCCGGACCTTACATAAGCACAAGAGAATGGCAGACAACTACCGGATGACTCTAAATTCATTGTGATTCTAGAAACTAATGTAAATACAGCTTGCCTACAAATGAGACCGAATGCCCTACTCTCCCCCACTACCATCACCTGCCACGCTAACGGACTGACAGAGATGAGACAGGCCCACTTCTGGGCTTAAATAATATTTATCCCAGTGTCCATGGTTCTGTCTGTATATTCAATGTCTGACATTGAATCAAAATTATGAGACACACAGGAAAAAACAAGAGAAAAAAATAGAGATCGTTGTGAAAAGATAAAACTACCAACAAAATCAGATTCAGGGATAAATAAAATATTGGGCTTTAAAATAATTATGATTATACAATAAAACATCTAGTGGAATCTAGTGAATTATGGTTGTCTAACCTATACCAATGCTCGTTACTTATGTATATTGTGCAGAAGGTGGATGATTGAGCTTGTGGAGGCTCACAATCTTGTGAAATAGTGTGACAGGACAGAGGGCCGAGTGAACTGAAGGGTTTTGTAAGAATGATTGAAATAATGGGCCCCAGATGATAAACTGAATGAGAAGACAAGTAAAAACTACAATGGAGGCTGAAGGATAGAGAAAATAGCTGGGAGGTCTGAATGAGGACTATACAACATGTAATGAGCTGGAAAAGTGGGAGGTTTGAGCCACTATCTGTTGATGCCAAGGCTCTTGGTGAAAGTAGAGGACCACAATGTCAGTGGACAAAGGAACAGAAGAGTAAATGTGGTGGGTTCACATGGACAATAATGGCAGGAGCTGGGATGGGGAGAAAACTGGAGAATGAGAATTCTGAGAATAAAATAAAGACGATACCATCAATCTCAGAATTCAAAGAGAGCCAAATTTACTTGAAAAACACTTGCTAGTGTAACTGTTATAAAAGTTCAAATACATCTTACTTCTAGGATCTGTTATCTTGAGAGGAAGAGAGGGAGGGAGAGAAGCAGAGGGTGAGGGAAGAGGGTGGGGGAAGGGAAGGGAAAATAGAGAAGGTGAAAGAGAGAGGTCTCTAACTCATAGTAAGGTTTCCCTAAAGAATATCACAATCATCACACAGTACAATTTTCACTTGATTTGCAGTCAGAAAATCCAAATATGTATGTAATATTCTTCAATTACAAGTTGAATAACCATGGAAAAGTAATAATTTATGAAGTCTCAACTTTCTCATCTACAGTATACAGTAGTGATTAATAGCTGTTGTCTCACCTGGGGGGTACCATGAGACTCTCATTAGATAATATAACCTAAACAATGATATACAAAAGGAGACTATTATTAGTCATAGTAATGAAAACAACAGCTCATTCTTCAGAGCTATGGTTCTAGAGATAATAAAGAGTAACGGATGCTTCATATAAAAAATAAATATTTAAATTACCCACAGGGGAAATCTCTACTAAGGTGTATATCTTTATACAATCCTCCTCTTAATACAGGAAATGATATAGTCTCTATTTCACCCATGATAACATCTGTTGAGTGGTGTGATGGTAAATATTTGACAACCACCTCCTGCGGGGGTAGGGAGGGTTGGAGAGAGCGCTCATTTGCGGCATTTACTGATTTCTGTAGTGTAATTACTCCTGCCATGACTGATTTCAAGCTACTAATGTGATGTCACTGGCTACAGGGTTGGGAAGCCATGCCAAGCGGTACACCAATGCATCGTGTTCCCAGGTCTAACAGACTTAGATAAGAACAAAGACTGATAGCACAGTGTAGGAAAATGATTAGGAAGTGGTGAGTTCTGAGTATTTTGTTAAATATTTTATTATTTATTTGACAGAGAGAGATCACAAGTAGGCAGAGAGGCAGGCAGAGAGAGAGAGGAGGAAGCAGGCTCCCTGCTGAGCAGAGAGCCCGATGAGAGGCTCGACCCCAGGACCCTGGGATCATGACCTGAGCCGAAGGCAGAGGCTTTAACTCACTGAGCCACCCAGGCACCCCAAGTTCTGAGCATTTATTACTTTTTAAAAAATGTACTTTAAATTTACAGTTTAAATATTTTGATTTTTAATAAAGTCCATGTTTGACAGCACATTAAAAAGTACTAGCCAGCTCCAATATAATCTCTGTGGAGCCCATCTCTCTCTTAGTTCCTTAGTCCTAATAGAAAGTTCCATAAATCAAAGGAGAGAAATGCCATTTTGTCCATTAGGTGATTCCATGAAACTCATTATTACCACCCTCGTCTGATGATGTGAAGAATCACTGCCCTAACAGTGAATGGTGTATTTAGTAAATATTTACATAAAGCTTTCTAGGTACCTGACATTCTTCAAGGCATATCCTAAACATTAGCTCATTGTATCCTTTTAACAATCCTTTGCGATTGCTACTATTATTGACCTTATTTGACAGGAGAAAACTGAGGGGCACAGAGCTTTACGTAGCTTGCCCATTGTCACACTGCTAACAAACAGAGCAGTCACAGTTTGAACCCAAGCAATCTGGTGCTACAGCCTAGGCGTTTAATCAGTGCTGTGAGGCTTTCGTTTCCCTAATTCCTGGGTGTACTGCCAACGATCGACATTTCAAAATGGTCAAATAACACCTTTGCCTAACTTTTTGTATAACAACAACAACAAAAAAACCAAAACTCCCATATCTCAATTTCTGCACTATTACCCAGAGAAATGCTCTTTTGAAAGGAACTAAAATAATTTTTAGGCTTGAACACAAAGCAGTCTATTTTAGAGACATTTTATGTTAGATTTACAATTGTACAAGTTAATTTGTAGGTCTGAATCACAGTTCCAATTCTAAAAGAACTACCAGCTAATTTTACTATGAAAAAGGAATCTATTATACCGAGAGATGATTGTAATCTAAAAATAGCCAAATAATGCTGTATTTTAAATATAAAAATAATTTCTAAGGAAATAATCTCTTAAAAAACTATATAGATTTTCTGAATTTGTTTTAAACACTCCTTGAAATTAGACTTGCATAAAGTATAAACAGACAATTTTAGACCCACGGCTTGAGTTTTTACCACATGGTTACATACATCATTTAAACAAGCAAAGAAAAAAAAAAGCAAATGACATATATAATGTAGAAAGATTTTATATATTTCGATATTTGTAAGTCTCAAAATCAGAAGTTGAAATGCTAACACAAATATAAGTTCTTTCTAGTTAGAAGTCACTCTCTGAGCAAGTTAAAAAGCTGTAACATATTAAATGAACAACATGGTAAAAATATTTCTAGAGGTTATTTGGTGGTTCATACTCTTCTTTATCTTGTTGTCACCATTTCTGGTCAAATAAATACTACACTAATATCCACTTAACAGGATGAAAAAGCTAGTATTCATTTTCTACGTTTCTCTTCCTGACAGACGCAAAACTCAGTATTTTTACAGTTGGAAGTCCTTTATTTCCAGTTAAGATCATGGGGTCCAGATATTTGAGAAGCCAGTTTAAATGTTCTTTCTTAACACTATTAACTCTCATCTCATGATCCAGACTGAGGAAGAGAATGCAGGCTTCTACTGACAATTTTCTCTGGGTATTCACACAATGCTGGGGCAATGATCTGGTTTAGGTTGGTTTTGCTTAAAATCAATGATATACAATGGACTTTATTCCGTATACTAATATGACTGAGCACAAAAGTTGCTGAAGCTATCCTCAAAAGAGTGTGAGATCTTTCTCTGTATAATCAGTCTATAGAGGTGATATACATGTGTGTTTGTGTGTGAGGGGGTCCTAATTCCTTTTAGTGTACAAAGATAAACAGAATTTCCTTAAAGCACTTTTGTTATTAGAGTAATAAACATATTAGGAGGTTAGTGGCTGCTGAACATGAATTAATAGATCAACTAGAAGGGGAAAAAAAAACAGAGGAATTGCACTTCTTCTTCTTCTTCTTTTTTTTTTTTACACCATTCAGGAAAACAGATTTAGTGACTAGAGGTGGTAAAGTTGCTGTCAAGAAAGCTTAATATTCACTGGTTAAGACTAATGGCAGTATGTTGGGTAGTCCAAAATAGACACCACTATTTGCCTCCAACTAGCAGGTTGCCTGAGAGTAATAGGAAGACAGACTTCCTAAGAAAACAGGAAGAGCAGTTTGTTAAGTAGGTCAAAATGCTAGCTAGATTCAAACCAACAGAGAAATTAACATGCCTCTTAAGGTGACTTCATGAGTACATCAATGGAATGTCATTAGCATTCTCCTACCATCACATTCTTACAAAAGTATCCCATACCAGAATACCAGAATTCTAGAAATTATGTATTTTGGAAGTGAGCTTTCAAGGAAACATATGTTCATGATTGTACACGTTTTCTTACAAACTTAGCAGTCTGAGACAATACCCACTTACTAGCTCATAGTCCTGCAGGTTGGAAGCCGGGCACGGCATGCCTGGGTTCTCTGCTGAGGGTATGCAAACTGAAATCAAGGTGTCAGCTGAGGTGAGTTTTGATCCGAGGTTCTGAGGGAAAATTTGCTTCCAAATTCATTTCTGTTGTTGGCAGAATTCAGTTCCTTTCAAGCTGTAGGATTAAAGTCCCCATTTTCCTGTGGGATGTTAGCTGGGGCTGCTCTCAGCTTACAAGTAGCTGGCATTCCTTGCCAGGTGACCCTGCCTCCAGCTCTAAGCTAGCAATAGCATGGAACATCTTTTCATGCTTTCAATCTGACTTCTCTGTCTTTGATTTCTAGATTCAGATTTAAAGGGCTTGTGTGATTAGGCCTTCTGGGATAATCTCCCTGTTTTACCGTCAACTAAATATATATGCAAAATCTCTTCACAGCAGCTCCTAGGTTAGTATTTGATTGACTAACTGGTAGAAAGTATGTATATATACCAGTGGCCAGGAATCTGAGGGGACATCTTAGAATTCTGTCTACCACAATGCTCATTTTATTTTATTTAATGTCTAAATCAGAGGTGTGACACTTTTTTGTCCCCAGAAAGGGAAATGACACTGACAAAAATATATCAAAAGCCACATACAAATTAAAAGATGGTTTCACTTACTTGTGGAGCATAAGGAATAACATGGAGGGAACTTTGGGAGGAGGAGAGGAGAAGGGTGTTGGGGGAAATCAGAGGGGGAGACGAACTATGAGAGACTGTGGACTCTGAGAACAAACTGAGGGTTTTAGAGGGGAGGGGGGTGGGCGGTTGGATGACCCTCGTGGTAGGTATTAAGGAGGGCACGTATTGCATGGAGCACTGGATGTGATGCATAAACAATGAATCTTGGAACACTGAAAAAATAAAATAAAGTAAAAAAAAAAAAGAACTTCATAACTAATTTCAGTTTTATTTTTATTTATTTTTTTATTTTATTTATTTTTTAAAGATTTTATTTATTTATTTGACAGAGAGCAATCACAAGAAGGCAGAGGCAGGCAGAGAGAGAGGGGGAAGCAGGCTCCCTGCCGAGCAGAGGAGCTCAGGACTTGATCCCAGGACCCTGAGATCATGACCTGAGCTGAAGGTAGAGGCTTAACCCACTGAGCCACCCAGGTGCCCCTAATTTCAGTTTTATTTTTAAAGGAGATGTGTAAAATATCAAAGTAGTCTACAATTTAAATTAGTTATCGGATTGTAAACTTTTCTCCCCAATAAGTCCAGAAAACTAAAAAACAGTTTTGTCCTTCATTCTGTAGTCAGGGAAAGAAAGTAGAAGAGAAAGGGGTAGAAAAAGAGAAGGAAGAAAACAAGGGAATGAGAGGTCAGAGCGTAAGAAAAGATGATAAAGAGATGAAAAAAAAAATGTTCACTGCTCCCAACAAAATTAGCTATGAAACCTTATAGTTATGTGTATAATTACAGACTGTATTTAAAAAAAAAGTGGGAGAGTGAATATATAAAAAAAGACTGGGGCAGGTTAAATGTAAGCACAGTTAAGTCTGGCAGGTAAAGTGGGTTTGGATATGCTGGCCTCAAATCTCCATATTCCATCTTTCAATCTGATTTGGAATCTCATGCAAGCTGGTAAAGCCAGTTAAAATCTCCCTCAGAACTTGTCCAGCATGGTAACCTTCAAACAACCTTAGCAGGCTATTGGCTCCTTAAATGCCCAGACCCTGGATCTGCCAGGAACTTCGCTCAACACCCTTTCCACTCACATTTGTTGAGTGCTTACTATCCAAGGCCTGGTAGAATGGTGACCAGATTCAGAACAGTGCCTCACACACATATACACTGGGCACTCAAGAAGTATTTGTTGACTAACTACAGAAATTTGACTCCCATGAAGGCTGATGGTTCAGTGAATCCTGCACATATTTGAAATTCTACTGTTGTTCTAAGGTCTTTGTACTCACCAGGGGCACTTTCTCACAAATATTTGCACAACTGTTATTTGTAGATTTTGACAACAGGGTAGTGGAGGACCATCAGGCAATTTTACAAACACTGACACAGACCAGATGAAATTAAATCAAGATCGTTAAAAAAAAAATCAAGATCATTGATGTTTTCTGTATCGAGGATAACAATACCTCTAAGTATCACTAATTCCCAGTTAGCATTTTGCTGTTAACATTGTCTTTAAGTAAAAAAAAAAAAAAAAAAAAGTTTATCTGGAAATTTTTTAAAGATTTCAAATAAAATCTGAGCAAATCAGAAAACCAAAACTTTTGGATATTTGTCCTTAAGATTTAACTTTTTATTATATGTATGTTGTAAAAAGATTTAAAGAAAAGCAATAAAAACACCTTTGTAGAGCAAGGGAATATTTCAAATAATAACTTTCATGCAGTCAGATAAATTCAATATGAATGAAAGAGTTACAGACTCGAATAAAAGTGATCTGAACTTTGCCTTTTCCCCTCTACAAAGAATATTAGTTCTCACAGTATAATGATCACCTAAATTTTTTTTTAAACAAACCACAGTATAGCATTTAGGACCCTTTCAAAACACGTATTTATAAAAGGACACGTACTTGAATGTTCATATGAGTTTCTGTAAAATCCCCAATTTAGATGTCCATCAACTAGTGACTAGATAAACTGTGGAATATTAATCCAATGGGATACCACTCAGCAATACTGACACAGAACACCAAGGATGAATCCTAAAAGCACTAACCGTTAAGCAGAAGATGTTACATACTTATAGCCTAATATGAAATTTTAGAAAAAGTAAAACTACAGTGGCAGAAAGCCTGGGACCAGAAGTAATGGAGAAGACTGATTACACTGGGGCACATGATAAAGTTCTGGAGTCATCGTGGTGGTCTATAACTGTACACATGCTCAAAACTCAGTGACTTGTACACTTACATTTTATTGCACGTAAATTACACAACTTAATCTAAAAGAGCAGAGGGAAAGCTCTCAAAGCAGTGGTATGAACAACCCCAATTTAAACAAAACAAAACAACACTGGGGTGCCTGGGTGACTCAGTAGGTTAAATGTCCAGCTCTTGATTTCAGCTCAGGTCATGATCTCAGGGTCATGAGATCAAGCCCCACGTCAGGCTCTGTGCTCAGCAGGAAATCTGCTTGAGATTCTTTCTTTCCCTCTCCCTTTGCCCCTCCCTCAAATAAATAAACAAATCTTTAAAAAATTAAAAATAAAAAAAACACTTTAAAATATGACTCCAGTCTGTTTTTTTTTTTCTTCAAAGATTTTATTCATTTATTTGACAGACAGAGATCACAAGTAGGCAGAGAGGCAGGCAGAGAGAGAGGAAGGGAAGCAGGCTCCCTGCTGAGCAGAGAGCCCGATGCGGGGCTCGATCCCAGGACCCTGAGATCATGACCTGAGCTGAAGGCAGAGGCTTCAACCCACTGAGCCACCCAGGTGCCCCTTCAGTCTTTGTTTTTATCTTCAAGTCCTATTAATCTCACTCATTGTCTAGCCACTGAGCTATTTCTTAGCACATACCATGTCTGTCTTTCCCTCTATGCTTTTCCAGATACTGTTCTTTCTGCCTGGAATGCTCATCACTATGGAATACAGTCACTCAATAATCACTTTTGAAGGAATTTCAAAGACCACAGTCATGTACCAGAGTTTTCTTGTCCAGCTTGTAGGCAGGTCTCTGATTTAGAGTTTTTTCAATTGCGAAGTCTATCCAGAATTTTTTCCTTTGGTGGAAAAATCTACTCACAGTGGAATGCACAAATCAGAGTACACATTTACTGAATTTTGACAAATGCCTACAGCTATGTAACCCCAAATCTTTTCAAGATATAGAATAGTACCATCATCCCAGAAAGATCCCTTTCCAGTGGATTCTTACTACCATCCCCCCAGAGGCTAACACTGTTCCAATTTTTAAAAATATTATAATTTCTACTTTTTGAATTTCTACTTAGTTTTAAAAAATGATTTCTATTTCTTTGCTTAGATTGCCAATTTTTGCATTGATTGTCGGTGTATTTTCTTTCTTTCTTTTTTTAAAGATCTTTATTTATTTGACAGGCAGAGATCACAAATAGGCAGAGAGGCAGGCAGAGAGAGAGGAGGAAGCAGGCTCCCCGCTTGAGCAGAGAGCCCGATGTGGGGCTCAATCCCAGGACCCTGAGATCATGACCTGAGCCTAAGGCAGAGGCTTTAAGCCCACTGAGCCACCCAGGCGCCCCATCGGTGTATTTTCTTGCACATAGTTATATCAGACACTCTGAAGTCCCTGTACCTATATCCTCACCCTAAAAGTGGAATAAATAAGAAACTTATCCCATGTTGGTTTCTTCTTTCAAGTTTTGACTAATCCCTGGAATCTGCCCGATTTTATTCACTCTCCAGAGGCTTCAGGTGGTTGTCTTTCACTTTTGTCCACAGTTTATAATTGGGTTAGGCAGGATGGTTAGTCTGCCAGGAGCCTACTTGGCCATATTGGAAGCAAAACTAACAGATTTTTTGATAGAAAGGGATCTTAGGAATCCTCTATCCAGTTGTCTGATGTTACAATTTGGAGACTGACACCAAAATGGGTTGAAGGCCTTTGTCACAGAGTCAATTACAGAGAAAGACAGTAATGTAACTTTGAATTTGGTGATCATCCTCTATGCCACTCCACAACAATGCTGAAAGAACAATTTCTGTGCAGGGTGTAAAATGTACTCAGACTTCTTCTGCAAATGTAAATAGTGTATTAGCTCTCAATTATTAATTACTGCCTGCTTAACAGTTTGCTATTACCATAAACTAAATGTTTGTGTCCCCACAAAATGTGTATGTTGAAGCCCCAGCCCCCAATGCCTGGTCCTGGCACACAGGGGCACTTAAGGAAGTAATTAAAGTGAAACGAGGTCAGGGGCACCTGGATGGCTCAGTCTGTTAAGCATCTGCCTTCGGCTCAAGTCATGATCCCAGGGGTCCTAGGATTGAGCCCCATGTCAGGCTCCTTGCTCAGTGGGGAGTCTGCCACCTGCTTATCTCTCTCTTTCTCAAATAGATAATAAAATCTTAAAGAAACAAGTTAATGAGGCCATAAGGGTGAAGGCTCGAATCCAAGAGGATTACTGTCCTTATAAGAGATACTAGAGAGCACCCCACCCCTCCTCCTTCCCTATGCATGCACAAAGGAGAGGTCACGTGGGTACACACAGAGATGGTGGCTGCTCACACACCAAGAGGTCTCAGAATGAAACCCACAGTCTATTCTGTAAATGCCTTTGTTTTTGGACTTCCCCGCCTCCAGAACTGTGAGAAATAAATCTCTGATATTTAAATCACCCAATCTACAGTATTTTGTTATGGTAGCTTGAGCTAACTAACGCAGCTATAAAAATGGATCCCAATCTGCACACTGATAAATCAGCTTACTTGACAGAATTACTTCAGCTTGACTACGCAAAGGTAAATTCATACTCTTTAAAAGAGCTTGAACTCAGAAATATAAAATCTGCCAATCAGTACTATAAAAGTAAAGTTGTTTTGAGGGCTAACTCCAGCACTTTCAGTAAATCTGTTATGAGGCTGGAGGGCAAATAGTGTTTCTAGAACAATTTCATCGTATTACTTTTTAAATGCTTATATATAAAACTATTAATAAAAATCAGAGTCTAGTCTATAAATTCCTTAAATAGTCATACCTTCCCAAACAGCACATACACAGACACCATGGAAAATGAAGATCAGACCCAAATGCATACACTTTATTTGCAGACTTAGCTTCCTGATCTGTGATGGACGTCTGTTCCTCCCTCCTTAATTTCCACACCTCCTGGCCTCACAGCCTGCCCTACCATTTGGACCTCCATCTTACTCCTCAGATTTCTCCACAGAAAGCTGTTACTTCCATCTTTTCTCATGGTGTCACTGGGGCCCCACTTCCCTTTTTACCCAAAACTTTTTCTTCCTTTCTTTTTTTTTTTTTTAAGATTTTATTTATTTATTTGAGAGAGAGAGAGAGAGAGAGAGGGAGAATGAGAGGGGGAAAGTCAGAGGGAGAAGCAGGTTTCTTGCTGAGCAGGGAACTCAGTGTGGGACTCAATCCCAGGACTCCAGGATCATGACCTGAGCTGAAGGCAGTCGCTCGACCAACTGAGCCACCCAGGTGCCTCTACCCAAACATTATGTGTCCATGGTGACCTGTCCTGGCATCCTGTCATATCTTTATGTCAACCCAACCCAGCACCGCCTGGACATGGAGCGGTAACCAATCATTAATAAGTAAACAGCATTTTAGTGAATACAAATTAGGAAACACTGCACACAATCAGGAACGCATTATCTATTAGGATTTCAAGTCATATTTCTCTTTTTACATTATTCCTTTTTTTCTCCCCCCACCTTCTCTTTTTATTTATTGCCACTTGCTGTTGTAATCAGGTGGTCTGTTATGGTAACATTAGGTCACAATATTTCATTTCTTACTCTTTCTTTTACCCTGCCTCTCTGTCTGGCAGCAATTAGTAAAGATCATCCATATCATAAGCTAAGAAATAGGAGAGTTATCTCTCATTTGATCAGTGATGATTATAATTTCTGATAATTCTGGATGAAAACACATGCAATTATAATTTTTATTTCTATATAGTGACTTGGTTTGACTGATATAGACAACCATTCCAAGTAAGTTAGGTGCCAATTCTGCCAACTTTCCCTTTAACTTTATACTGTTAAATTCAGCTGTAGTAAGACCTCAAAGCATTTCTTTTCCCGTTCATTGAATAAGCTTAATAAATTACTGAACAAAAAGAAAAGCTGTTATATTCGGGGATCTTGATAACAAATGTACTTTGGCAAGAGGTTATCAACTATGTTGCTGGAATTTGGGGTCCTCTGAACAACCCAAATTTTGGGACTGGTGCTTGAGCAAACCTCCCATTTCAAAATTGTGTGTCTATTTTAATTAATAATAAAAAAGGATAACAAATGAATACAAGGGATATAAAGTTACACGAATCTGAATAAAATGAAGGATTAGTGAAATCACTGGAAGAGGTTCACTAACTTAAAAATGGAGTTTCCTACTTTTAAGTGCACCTTGATTTGAGATAATGATCTTTAGGGATATATATATATATATATATATATATATATATATATATTTTAAAATTTATTTTCATAACCTTAAAAATTTTAATTAATTATTTTTTATTTATGTTATTTATTTATTTATTTGGTGGGGGGATGCATATGAGCCAGGGGAGGGGCAGTGAGGGAAGGAGAAAGAGAATCCCAAGCAGACTCTGTGCTGAGTATGTCGCCTGATGTGTGACTTGGTCCCATGACCTTGAGATCTTGACCTGGGCTGAAATCAAGAGTCCGACACTTAACGAATTGAGCCACCTAGCACCCCTCTTTCAGGATATATTTCAACAACTGGATAAATACCTGTAACTAAAAACTTTACATATTTATTACATGTATGAATGCTTCAAAAGTTCTTAAAAGTTTCTTCTTCTAAACCAATCCCTTTCTATTATTTCCATCTTCTTAGGAAATCAAACATCAACATACATGCCTAAATATGGAAGTTTACAACCTAGAGAGAAACTTCTGATCAGCTCCTGTGATGACTTTTATAAACTGAAATTACTTGGGAGCTTAAGTTAACTGCCCTCTATGAATGATACAAACTGCTGTGTGGAATAAAATCTATTTTCATTTTTTAAATATAGTCATACCTGAAAAAGAAGGAAGTAAAAATGCTCCCACTACTCTGAACTTTTGCTCTTCCCAATGGAGGTCCCACTCCTTCACTCATCTCTGCATGTGTACAGGCTACTAACTGTGCCTAGAGTCACAATTCCTTCTTTTCTTCCCTGACTTTTAAGCTTCTGCTCATCAATCCAGAACCAGCTTAGATGGTACTGCCTGTGTGCATCCTTCCTAGGTTTCCTTGGCAGAACCCACCTTCCCCTCCTTTATGGCACTTCCATGGTTTGCACCAGGTTCTATCACAGCACTTCCTTGAGGGCAAGGACCATGGTTTATTTATCCTTATCACTTTCTGGCATGCAGGATAGTCTCTGGTGCACAATAAATGTTCAACAATGGTTTGTTGAGTTCTTATACCTCAAGAACTAAACCTTATCCTCAGATCTTTAAAAAAAAGCAAAATTGCTTAGAGAGATTTAGAAAAAAAATTGGCATTTTCGTAAGGAATTCTTCCAGGTGAAAGGAACAGGCTCTCCAATTAGCTGGGCAAACACACAGGGGTTTACTTTTAAGGAGTTGGGAGGTTTCTCAACAATAACATCAAGGTCCCATGTTTTTTCTTTCTACTCCAGCATCCTTAGTGTATAGGCGGTTCATCTTCACACCTTTCACCTTCTGATTGCAAGAGGGCCCCCAAAACTACAAGCGTTACATCCACATCAAAGGCAGAAAGTAAGGAAAAAGAGGTAGTCCAGTTCCGGCTGTCCTTATCTGTTAACTGAAAGCTTACCCAGAAATTCCCAAGCAGACTTTTGTTGATATCTCATTGGCCAGAACTGGGTTGTGGGGCTACCGCCAGATGTGGGAGGCTGAGAAAACAAGTACCTGATTTTACAGTTTCTGGTGCGATAGACCTCGTCAGGCAAACACTGAACTGGCCATAGGTGATGAAAACAAAAAGATAATAGGAGAGTGATTTAAGGTTAAGATATTAAGGTACCAGAATGAGTTTGCCTGAGACTTTGGAGGACCCTAAGGTATCAGTGCAAACGGGCATATAGATAATTATTCATGTTGAGATATTTTCTCAACCGCGGTTGCTTATAATGGCATAAATACTGAGATATCGGTTTCAATCTTTCATCCCATAATTCTTCCAGTGCTTTTAAATTACAACAGGTTTCCTTTGTCTCCCATTCACCTCAACTGCCTTTTGGTTCCATTCCCGCCACTCAAAATTTCTCTGAGCCAAATCTTAAATGTTTCATTCTCTATAAAGGTTTTACTGATTTTAGAATAATTTCCCTCCTTATTCTTCTGAGCTATTGGCACTTTGTATCACTCATCAACTACTTAGCGTCTTCAACTCTGCATTATGATAATTTGCACAGATATTTTGTTTCCCTCCTCCCATAGTCTACTAACTCCTTGAGGATACTGAGTCTTCTTCCACAGACATACTTGGTTCTAGATGTATTATCTTGTGAATTGAATATTTAATTCATTTCCTTTCATTTGCTTACAGAGACTCTTAGTGTTGGAAAGAAGGGAATGGAAGGAAGACCAACATGTGTGAAAACAGGGCCACTGCTAGCCTGTGGCATGGCTAAAAAGTTTCCATTTTGTGTTGAAAATGGCACTCCCTTCCATGGCTGGAATAGAACATGTCCTCTGAGCTGATATGACTCTGAGGGCATAGAGCTTGCCAGGGTACTGGTCTTTCTGTGAAAATTATAAAATGGTGCCCCTTCCTCCAGGAAACGAGGTCCTGTACCAGAGCATCCAGTTGGCTGCACTTCAGCCCCCACATACTCACTTGCCCTTTGTTTGCACAAAATGCTCAATGCTCTGCAGCAGCCATATGGAAAGGGTTTCAGAAGAAAAGACTCATTTTCACCCAGCATATCTACAAGTCTTTTGGGATTGCTCCAGGCTCTTAGTGATGGGCAAAACACAGAACTTCCCATTTTTGTATAGGTCTAACTGTCCAAGGTTCTTGCTCAGAATTGAACCAAAATCTGTCTTTCTGTTGTTTCTATCTGAAGGTCCAAAGACTTTACCTCTGATGCTATATATAATAGCCATGTCTCAGAGCACTGGCATTGAAGCCATCTCCTGAGCAACATGCAAGTAATAGCACGCAACTGTTTATAGGCAGAAACCACGAACATTGTATTTGATTATCAGACGTGTGTGTATGTGTAAACACCTCTAAAATCCAGTAGATCAAATCTACTTTAGGAATCTAATTTATAAACCCTGGGAATCTTAAACTTCCTTGCTTTTTCCCCACTGGATCACCGTCTTCTATTTTCCTCTATTTTATGACCTACTTTATTTAATCACTTGCCACGCCACATTGATCACTGACCATCTAACAATTAACTATGGAGTTTAATTTGAAAATATGACTACTGATAAAAAGTTAAATGCTTGCAGGTAAATATACAGAACAGTAAGAACTGATATTTAAAACGTAGCAGTATTCAAAATTATTCTTTCTCATGTCCTCTAAGTAGCTTGGGAAACGTCTGAAATTAATTGAAAAGAGAATTCCAGAAAATAAGGGGGGTGGAGAGGGGATTCTTTTAATGTATATTTTCTACCTGAGGGGCATGCTTTGGTAACCTTAACTGTGGTTATGTGTTAAGAATAAAACTGGTTTGATCTGATGACCAATCAAATACATTCTTAAAAGTTTTCAGTATAACAAAGAAATACAAAGGGTAGGGGCAGAAACACAATATGCTTAGGAAATTCCACTTACTCAATAATTTATTAGTACATTTTAGTAATGAACATAGGCTGAGTTAAAGTTTATCTTTGTATCATTTGCTAGAACTAGATACAAAGATACTTGGCTAGAGTAGAAGATTAACCATCAGTTAAGGTATAACATATATGCAGATATATTTTTATTTTATATGCTTATATTTGTGTATTTTATTTTAAATTAAAACATATAAATATATATTCATTTGTCAATCTTTATTAGGTCAAAGCTTTTTCTTTGTTGATTAGTCCCCTGATTAGTGTTTTTTTTTTTTTTTTTTCAGAAACCACACTCAAAATGCATCAACTATCATTTTTACTTTCAGTTTCTTTAAAGTGGACGGAGAACTAAAAAGTTATGAAAAATCCAATGGCAGAATTCTTCTAGACTTTTATAATTTCCCTCCAGTCTTTTACAGATGACTCCCTCACATCTAATCAATAGCATTATAAGCTCACCTTTATCAAATCTCTCTAAAGTGACCAACTTATTTTTGAAAAAATAACTTTTTCTTTTTACATTATTTCATTAAATTACAAATTATGCAATTAATTTAGAGTAGCAAATACACCTGGCATTAATCCTTTTGGAAACAAAGACAACCAACTCTGATCAGCATTCTAACTGGCAGCAGCGTGAGTTCAGGGCAGCGCTGGAAAGAAGACAGGATAGACATCACCCACGGGCATCAAAGAGTATGCTTTATAGAGAGAAAAGATAGGCTGGTTAACCTGGTTAGGACGGTTTCCACTTTTTTAGAGCAAGTGGTTCTAAAAACATACATATATACATATATATACACAGTATTAATGACTGTGGAGTATTTTATAATTTACTGAGATAGTGTTTTAAACTTTTACTATCTAACAGGACAATTACTTAACTATTCAAAAGCATATACTTTAAAACCACTCAGTTTTTCTTTGGGCGTCTGGGTGGCTCAGTCAGTTAAGCAGCTGACTCAGTTTTAGCTCAGGTCATGATCTCAGATTCTGGGATCAAGCCCTGCCTTGGGCTCCATGTTCAACAGAGCGTCTCTCCCTCTCCTTCTGCTGTTCCCCCAATACACACACATGCATGCCCTCTCTCTCTCAAACTAAATCTTTGAGTCACTTTTTCTTGGTTTCCACAATACTACACTTATCCTAGTTTCTATCTTTCTGACCACTACTTTTTTGTCTAGCTTCTTCTTTCTCTATAGACCTTTAAATTTTGTTGTTAGGATTCAGTCTTGAATCCCCTTCTTTTCTCGACTTATATTCTCATCCTCAGTGATCTCACAACTTCCAAAACTTCAAAAACTCTACCTGTGCTGCAGACTCTCATATTTGGCGAGCCCAGCCCTTTCTTCTGATTCCGGACTAGTATAAGTAACTCCCCAATAACATCTCCACTCAGATGTCTCATAGGCAAATTAGATATAATTCTTCTAAAATTAAGTAGTATTCCTCAAAAGCAGATCCTGAAATCTTCCCCATCTCATTAAGTCAATCTGTTCTGGCCTTCTTTTCATTTCTTGGAGTAGGCAGCTCTTTGCCTTGGTCTGGGATGCTCTCTACTTAGCTTACTAGATGGTTGGCTCCTAGTCATCCTGTAAGTCACCACTTGGAAGCTCATGAGGCAAACAGACCATCTCTGCCCTCCCTCCATTTCTATCAGAGCAACATACACACGAAAGCCCCTGTACTTTTCTCAGTCTGAAATGACATTTATTGGTGTTTCTGTTTATTTTTTGTTTTCCTCAACAATGTGTAAGCTCAATGAGGATAGGGATCATGTTGTTTCATTCACCCTTGTTTGCCATGGACCTGGCAAAATGCCTGATATATAGTAGGCCTTTGAAAATGTTTGCTGGAAAATAAACAGCACCTTATTCTTTTTTAGAACACTTACCACATTCATAAGTATATAATTAAAGTTTTAAAAGATATGCAATTACTCCCTGTCAATTGTATGCTCTAGGGAGGCCATGTCCATTTTATTCATTCCCTCAAAACACAGTGTCTAACACATAGTAGGTACTCAATATTTGTTGAAGGAAGGAAGAGAGGGAAGGAAGGAACAGAAGCAGTGAAATGACTCACAGAGGGAGCAGACCCTAAAAACGAATGCTTTACAGCAGTTCTTGGAGACTATGGTAACAATTCAAATACAAGCTAAAACCATTCAATCCATCATTCATTTGTTTTGCTCCTATAATGTCAACATCTGTACCTTTGGAAACAGCTAGAGGAGTCAGCATTTTACTCAGAACACAGATGTTTGATGTTATATCTATATAGCTGGAACTATCATTTTATCGTCTATTAGTGCAGCCAATTTGAATAGATCTGTATTTCTTTAAGATACACCCTTCCTGAATGAGGGCTGTGCTATTCAGTTAAAGTCCCAGTGCTTCCCACTGTGGGAAGTGCATCCCACGTGTGATGCGTGTTCAGTGAAGGAACCTGGAGTTTGTCCAGTTTCTTGACAATAATGTTATGGTATAATGGTTGTCTAAGAACTTTGGTTATCATGAAAATTGGAATGGATCACAAAGGGAAGATTTCATTACCCTATCTTTTTTATAGAACGGGCTGAGACAAGAGGAAAGTTCGTAGTGTGGCTGAAATCTGCCATATCACTTGACATGATAGAGCTGGAGAGTGTTTTGCTTTCTAGAGTGTGTACATCCTCATTAAAAAAAAAAGGCGAGATTATAGTAGATTGTAATAACAGGAAAGATTCTTTGAAGAGAACTGCTCAAAAAATATTTGTTTACTTCAGTGTCAAATTAAAGAGCCAAAGTTTCTGCCCACCAAGAATTCTAAGATGACATCAGACATAAAAATAAGAAATTTCTTTAAGTAGACCAAAAAAAAGCACATTAAAAAAACCAAAAACCAACAACCTAAGAGTGAATCTTTAAATATTTACCTCCTGAGAAATTTCCCTCTAGAAGGATTCTTAATTATACTTTGTTTATTAGCTCATCTGCATTATAATAGCACTAGGTACTTGTTTTCCATTAACAAAAGGTTTTGATTAAAAACTTTACACAGATAGTGCCTCTATGTAGCTGACTCATATTTTATTATTAGTGATAGGTGTGCAGGAAGGGAATACACTGGTTTTGTACAGGAAATACTACAGAGATTTGGAAATCTAGGTCACATAACTGAGCACTGCTATAAAAGAAGAACACAAAGGCCCATTTTTTTTTTTTGTCTTCTGCTCAAATAAGAAAATTATGTTTAAACAAAAGTTAAAAACTGCTTTGTAATTACATTTGGTTAAGTTACATGATAATTAGTTATAGCCATAATTATCCTTTTTGACTTCCACATAGTCTTAACATGTTACCTTCATATTCAAGGAGGTTATGTTCAATGTGTACAAAGAGCAACCACTGGACAGAAAGCCAGATAATAAAATTTGTGCTTCTGTGAAATCTTTATCTGGAAATCTCAAAACTGTTTTAAACACAAGTGAAGCTTCTGCAGCATCATTAGGCAGTAGAGTTAAGATGGGGAAACTTGGCATGTCACAGGGCAAGCCAACTGTATAGGAAAGAGAGATGCTCACGGCCCTGTACATTCCAAGGGATTTGCTTGCTTTCATGGCTTTCTGAATGTGATGTCACAGTAATCACCTATCTGTGTGCTTAATTTAGGGGCTCATGGTTTTCGGAAACAGCACAAGCATCACAAAATATTTTGACAGTAAAATATCTAAGCTATATTCTCAAATGCAAATATACTCCACAACAATGTTTTGCGTGCATTGATGAGTTTTTTGGGAAACTGTACTGTCTCCTTTGAGCATTTAAAATAAAATATGTTTACAAATGTGTGTTCCTCATTAAACTTTAGTCCTTGAGACATGAGAACACAGCTCAGATGTTTTAGTCTAAATATAAACAATCAAACAAGACATTATTTCCTGGAATGTGTCTTTACTCCTCTATTGGACTATTAATACCAAGGCAGGAGACCTAACCTATACCATGCCCACACTAACAATTCAGAAAAAGAACTGAAGTCTTTCTCTGTTATTTCCCATCGTGTTTAAACTGAGTGCATGAATCATTTCTGATCAGTCAACTTTAGTTCAGATTTGACTCCTGAACTGCAAATTTGAAGAATAATCCTAGGTGCTGGGAGATAACATCACTGTCTCCTAACAGATATCATTGTTTAGATCGGCTTCCTTTGCAATTGCTTTACAACTCTGAACTTCAGGTTCCTTACTGGCAGAACCCTCTGAGGAGTTACTATTATAAACTGTGACTGGGCCAGAGCCTCCAATACTCTAATCAACAACTTATTTAAAAATAATTGTGTTGGGGCTCCTGGGTGGCTCAGTGGGTTAAGCCTCTGCCTTTGGCTCGGGTCATGATCTCAGGGTCCTGGGATGGAGCCCTATGTGGGCTCTCTGCTCAGCAGGGGGCCTGCTGCCCTCCCCCGCTGCCTGCCTCTCTGCCTCATTGTGACCTCTCTCTCCAATAAATTAATTTAAAAAATCTTTAAAAAAAATAAAAATAATTGTGTCATTGCATTTCATTAAAGAGAAAACAAACAATGGTTTCCACTTCAAAGGGCAACAACAATAAAAAAAGAGGGTGTGGTTAAAAATTTCAGAAAATGATCGGAGTTTGCTCTTCTGTTTGAGAAGAAGTATATAATTTGTCAATTTTTAGAGGAAAACTTCAAGGTATGAACTGAGAGGACACAAGTGACTGCACAAACAGGACCTTCCTTCTGGCCCACCCTTACAAACGAGAACACACAAAAAACCATGAAGCCGACAACTTGGTGGGATTCGGCATATCCATGCTTTCTGTTGCTCAACTATCTAGGAAGTCATATCACATACCAATATATCTTTCTGTCTTCAGATTAGAAAAAAGAGCTCCATGATTTAAGAACTTTGTTCAAGGTATTTATATTTTTAAAAAGAGCCAATGTGTTTCCTAAGGAAGTCTTTGAAGGTTGATTTACTGCGAGATACTTAGAAAAACCTGCAGCAGTCTGTTTCCTTAAGTTAATGTCAATTCACCATCTTCTCAAGCAATAAAATGGCATTTTGTTGCTCAGAAAAACTCTCCAACCCAAAGCATAGCAGTGCACTGGACAGAACTTTGTCAGTACCTTATCAATAAAGACAGACCCACCTTTGGATCACAACCTACATTACAGGACTAGGTCAGTGCAAAGATGTTTTCAAGAAGGCTAAAGCTGACAACAGTCTTGCTCACAAAGAAAGGATATTACAGATACTTCAATCCTTTTTTAAAATTTTCTTCCAGAGTCCCAAATCAGGACAGTAATTAAAAGGGTGCCTAAACACTCAAAATCAAGGTTGGCTCTGGAAAATAGATCCATGATTGTAATATCCAAGGGATCCACTGAACTTGATGGGGAGAACTCAGGGCCTAGTTTTGTTTTCAGTCATGAAACCATGAGAGAGGTGTTGCATCTTTTATGGCCATGTTCTGCCTTGATGGTATTTGACCAATTATCCTGAAGTAAACAGGATAAAGGGTAATTTGACCAATTACCCTTTCTTGAAGTAAAAAAAAAAAAAAAAAGAAGATGAAGAAAAACTGTTTTCCCTTGGGTTCTCTATTACTTAAATAGTTCACGGTTAGCCTAGTCTCAGAGACATTTCTGTCACAAAGTCTGCACACAGCACCCACAGTTGTGATGTGCTGCCCTCAGGGACATATTATTGTTAACAGCCCATTCAGTCTTTTGATTATCATTGTATGGTTAATGGCTTTTTAGGATAATAACTCTGATACAGACAATCAAATGCCTTAATTAGTTTCGTACCCTTTTTTTGAATTTCAGAACAGATCCAGGCCACATTTGACTTGAATGTGAGAGTACAGGGCAATACAACTTTAAGGCCATTACAGACCAGTTTAATCCTCAACGGAGTTCCTCTGTCTCTCACGTTAGCTCAGTTTCCAGGAGTTGAGGTGGCTTCTAACCCATATTTTATTTGTAAACAATACTGGCATATCAAGACAATATGACAAAAGTAGAGAACATCAGGGGAAAGATAAGCAAAATGACAGAAGAGATGAGAACTTTTTCTAAATGACTGCCAGTGGAGGGGAAAATGGCACAAACAAGACTGGAAAGGTGGAAAGGATATGGGATCAACTGTCTTTTGTACCCAAGATATCAGAACAAATGAATGTACCAAAGAATTAGTGGTTCGGGCACCTGGGTGGCTCAGTTGGTTGGGCGACTGCCTTCAGCTCAGGTCATGATCCCGGAGTCCCAGGATCTAGTCTCAGATTGGGCTCCCTGCTCAGTGGGGAGTCTGTTTCTTCCTCTGACCCTCTCCCCTCTCAGGCTCTCTCTCACTCACTCTCTCTCTGAAATAAATGAATAAAATCTTAAAAAAAAAATAAAGAATTGGTGGTTCCCACATTTTACAGGTGAGGAGACAGAGGCACAGGGAGGTTATGAGACACATAAAGGTCTTATTGCTCATAAGAGTCAGATGTAGGATTTGAACCCAGGATACCTGGTTCTAGAGCCACTGTATTACTTCTCCCATTACATAAAAATAACATGAAAGTGTTAGAAGTTTCAAAAAGCTGGGGGTTAAAAAAAAAAGGACCAAAAAGTAAGGAGGCCAAAATGTAAATAATGATAGCCTCTTGGTAGTGGATCATGAGCAATTTTTCCTGCTTATTCATTCTTTTCAGATCTTTGCAAAATAACGAAAATAAAGTTTAACACATTTTTATGTCAGCAGACAATAAAATAAAAATATTGCTGGCCTAACTAACATTCTCCCTCTTATCTTAGCACTTCTCAATTTAGAAAAATGAAGCACATACTGAAATGACATGTTGCTGACAGCTATCAGAGCACATGGCATCCCTCCTTAGAAAAATCATAGAAACCTGGGCCCAGGCAGGGATGCGTTCAGATTAAGCAACTTCCAACACATGCTGTAGGATTGGTATAGGTTCAGTTCAGTTTCCTATATCTTTTCTCCCCTACCCCTACACCTTTTAAACTAGAGTTACATAACTGATATTTGTCATATGACCAGGAGATCCTAAGAGATATTGAAATGCCTCATGAATCACAGAAGATTAAACTGACATTCAAGACAGTGTTGGTGTGAGATGTATTTCTGCCCTCACCAATCTACCAGAGGTTCTCGCCTAAAGGTCACAAATGCTTACAATCACGGCCGGTCCCTTGTCCACATATTGTCCTCTTATTACCAGCATTGAGCAATGCTTTCCACTCCTTCCTTGAAATTCTCTTTTCCTGGGCTTTTTTTTTTTTTTTTTTTAAATCTCCCAGTATTCTACTCTTCGTTTCTACTTCTATCATCCTGACTGTTCCCCATCTGGCCCTTCTCTCTCCTCTGAGCTGTCCCTAAAAGACTTTTCCTTCTTCCTGTTACACCCTTTCTCTGTAGGGCTTCAGTTATCAGAACTACCAGAATAATCCCCAGGGCAACATCTCTAATCCTGTGGTCTCTCCCAATCTCCCTGCTAGATGTCTACCAGCATTTCTAATGTCTAATACAGAACTCGTCTTTCTTCTATCCTAAAGTTGTCTTCCCTTCTGGGTTACTTGTGACTTTTAATGGTTCTACCACCCTTCAATAATCTGGGCTCAAAAATTCAGGGCCATTTTGACTTCTCTTCCTTGTTTCTCTCTTCAGTTGTTATTTAGTCCTATACCACCTACCTCCATGATCTTATTTACTTAGTCGATTCACACATATTGAGTAATTGCTGTAGGGATGGATTCTGGGGCTGCAGTGGTGAACAAGACAAGTGAGAACCCTGCCTTCCTGTAGTTTATATTCTAGTAGGGCAGACACAATTTCAGGTGGCAATTAGTACTATTAGAAAAACAAATAATGCAGGGGTGCCTGGGTGGCTTGGTCGGTTTAGTGTCTGCCTTTGTCTTGATCCCAGGGTCCTGGGATCTAGCCCTGAGTCAGGGTCCTTGCTCAGCAGGGGGTCTGCTTCTCCCTCTGCCCCTCCCCCCATGCACGTACATACATGTACACTCTCTCATCCTCTTTCTCTCTCTCAAATAAACAAAATCTTAAAAAAAAAAAAAAAGGAAAACAACCTAGAGGGATCATGAGTGATTGATAGTGGTAACAGGGACGACTATTTTAGATAGATTGGCTAAGAAAAGCCTCTTCAGAAGATGACATTAAAGCTCCCTGAATGTGAAAGCGAGCCTTGTGAAGATCTGAAGAAAGACTGTTCTAGGGAGGTGGAACAGCAAGTACAAAGGCACTGGGGTGGAAATGAATTTGGCATGTTTGAAGAACTACAAAGAAAACCAACGTGCCTGGTGTAGTATAAGCAGGGGAAGAGTGGTAGACAATGAGACCAGATAGGGCAGAAATGAAGGACCTTGCAAGCCATGGTAAGGAGTTTGGATCTTATTCTAAGTGTAACGGGAAATGTTTGGGGAGTTTTGACTTAGGGGGTGATGGGTCTGATTCATGCATTAAAGACCACTAGAGAACAGACTATAAGGGAAAGTAATATAGTACTTGTTAAACAAACAAACAAAAAAATCCACACCATATTCTTAGGCAATACACATGGCCATTAAGCCACTTTTTGGATTTTTTTAAAGTAATCTTTACATTCAACAAAGGGCTTGAACTCATAACCCGGATATCAAGAGGCACATACTCTACTAACTGAGCCAGCTGGGTACCCTGAGCCACTTTTTTTATAAATGAAAGTTTCAATTCAACAGATATTCAATTTCCTTACTCATAAATAATGACGTTATGAGTTGAAATACTTTCATTTCCTTAGTTTAGATTAAAATAATACCATGTTTCTGAAATGGACAGTAAGCAATGGAGCATACAGTTTTGCTCATTTTCTACTTATATGTTATGTAAATGAAACCAAATCTTTTGGGCATTTTGCCATCAGTAATGTCCAATAGCACAATTAGGAATGAATTAACAAAAGTATTTATAAAAAATTCACAGATTGCGTGTGATGAGGTACAATGGACCAGGCATTCAGTGTACCAAACAGGAATGAATAATGCTAAAATTATGTTTCCACTAGGGGTCTACAAAGAAGGAAGCTGAAAATAAAATGAATAAAAGATAAAGGCATTTCAATTATTGTCAGGTTATAAAAGGTTTGTACTTTTATGTCGTGTGAAGCTAGAGAATGGAGGCATAGCAAATGAGCTATTATGTCAGTATCATTTGGAGTCAGACAATTAAGTTTTTGGCATCTACCAACATTGAATATGTCACCTATAAAACTGAACACAATGTGGTAGATTGAGAAGAAAAAAAAAAGACCATTATGAAATAATCAGTATTCCTATTAGGCTTTTAAGGTTCCTTTTATTTACAAAAAGCAATTCACTCATCTCTGTATTCTCTGGGTTTATTCAAAAAGCAATTCACTCATCTCTGTGTTCTCTGGGCTTATTCATTTCCTTCCATGTACATAAATAAATGTCATGCTTGTCTTTTCATTCCCAAAAGTCTAAAAAGGGAAGAGCACCACAGTAGGGAATGATGACTTTCTTTCTTACTGGGTTTATGGGTGAGGTAAGTTAACATGGAATTCATTCATCAAACAGTCATGGAGAATCAACCATGTGTCAAACACCGTAATAGGTAACAGGAATACTAAGCCAAAAAAGACAACATCACATGGTGAGAAGGGAGAGCTACTTCTCTGAGGAAGACTCAAGACAGCATTTCTAACATAACAGCAGCTGTTTCTAGAGTCTGGTGTCTTAATTAAGATTGTTAAAAAGTATCCTTTCTATTTTTTTCCTCCAAATTTCCTTTGGTTGGACAGAAAAGAGTCAAAGAGGTGAAGGAGACAGAGAAGAGTCATCTCATGGGGGGTGTGAAGATTGACTCGAAGCTCTAAATGTAATTTGTTATCTCTTATTCTAATGGAATGGGATGCTGTATTCCAGGGAAAATTCCAGCCATGCCACTCTAAAGGTTGTCTTCTCAACTGAGAAGACAGAAGCAAATGGCAGTCGTTTATGATTCTGATTTTCTGTTGCTATGCCAAATGATTAGATATTTGGCAGCTTAGAATAACACACATGTATTTGATTACCTCACAGTTTCTGTGGATCAGGATGCTGGGAAAAGCATAGCCAAGTCTTCTACCTAGGGTCTCACAAGGCTGCAGTCTCATCTGAGGCTTGACTGGAGAAGGTTTTGCTATTGTCAAAAGAATTCAATTCCTTGTGGTTATAGAACTAATAAAGGCTTCTGTTCCCCTGGCTATCCACCTGAAGCTGCCTTCAGTTCCTTGCCATATGGGTCTCCCAACATAGCAACTCACTTCTTTGAAGCCAGAAAGGAGTGGGAGACTCTAGCAAAACGGGCACTAAAATCTTGTGCAATGTTAGCATGTATATCTTGTCTTTGCTGTGCTCTATTGGTTAGAAGTAAATCCCAGGTCCTGCACATCCTCCATGGGACAGGATCACACAAAAGCATGAACACTGAGAAGGAGGGATCATAGGGACCCTGACTTAAAGAGGGTCTACCACATTACTTAGACTTGTCCCCTCTATGTTAATTTAACATACTGAACCTTCTTTCTTTTTATTATTGCTTCAAATACAGCTCTTCCCATCTTTAAAAATTTTTTAAAGCTGAACTTAACCCTCACTTTAACATTCACGCCACTATTCTTAAGAGTTCTTGTTAGTTCTAGGTTGTTTGTCCAGCTTTTATACATTTGTTTGAACATCTAAGCTTAGCATAGAACTCTGGGAAGTTTTCCTTGATTTATATGTACACTTCTGCCCTTTCCTTCTTGCTGAGACTATAAGGGTAATTCTGAATGGAATTCATTTTTTTAAGATTTATTACTCCACAAGTCACACTGCTATCCATGGTCTCTAAACATTAAGAACAAACCCATTTAACCCAAGTTTGAAATAAAACAAAACTGGAATCTGGAATCTGTGGTCTATGTCCAGATATGTACATAATTAAACAATTGCATCCTCTTTAGATTCTCTTAGTAGAACTACAATCCCAGCAGGTGTTACAGTAGTTGAAGTGCTTCCCTATTACAATAGCTTGGCACACACCAGTTAACAATCCACCTTAATGAAAGCATCATCCACACTCTTTTTCTGCCTGGGCTGTTTGAGGTCCACTTTTATAGATTTACTTTGGTTTCTTTCTCTCTCTCTCTCTCTCTTTCTTTTTTTTTTTTTTTTTTTCCAGCTCTATTGCTCTTTCTGGAGCATTACCCCTTCACATTCATGGATTTCTGACAGGAAAATGCCTGTAGTCTTACGCCCCTTCTACCAGATATGAAAAAAAGGTATGGTCATTCATGGAAATACTCTTGGGTCACAAATCCCCAGCTGATGGTGTGTAGCACCCACCTAGGGTCTGTATGTATGAGAGAGAAGAGTTAATTCTGTTCTTCCACAAGTCTCTCCTACCTCATGATTGAGCTTTAGCTGTGTACTTTCTACTAGAGGGGCATCCTCAACATTGGCAGAATCTGATCTTAGTGTCTCATACGTAGGTGCTCAACAAATATTTGTGGGAAGAATTGGCTACTGTCTACTTCTATGTATAAGTAGATAGTGCTATGTATTGGATTCATTCATATGGATGAGCATTTATTCTATTTAATAAATTCCTAGAAATGAAACTGAGGTTCAAAGAAAATGTACATTTTTGACTCTCAGAGACAGAGACAGACTGTTCTCTACAAGAGCTGAACTGAGTGAGATCTGTCAATGGTGTATGAGTGTGTTGGGGTTTCCTTATGTATTCACTAACACTACAGATATATGGCCCTCTGGTGAATAAAAATGGCCTCATTATTTTAAACTCACTCCTAAGTGATAAGTGATATCAAAACATATATACTAAACATTCATATATATTAAGTATCATTATTAAATAAATATTAATCACAGTTATAAAATAGAAATACCTCATGAACACCTACTATGTGCCATGTACTGTTCTAAACATTACCTAAATTATAATGAAGATGATATTCAAGATCCCTATTCTCAAGGAGCTCATATTTTAATAGAGGAGACAGAGAGTAAACAAGTAAGCAAACAAATAATACTATGAAGTCCTACGAAGAAAATAAATTATGGGAGTGAAACAGAGATCTGGAGGTAGAGAGGAGGCCAACATTAAACAGACTGTTGGGGCCCTTGGCTGACTTAGTAGGAAGAACATGTGACTCCTGAACTCAGGGCTGTGAGTCCCAGCCCCATGGTGGGTGTAGAGATTAAATAAATAAAACTCTAAAAAAGAAATAGATGGTTATGAAAGTAAACAGGCTGAGGATTGAATGATACCATGAACTGGACCTCTCCATCCATATTGTCCTGTTTTCTCAAGTATCAGGCACTCTCCTGCCTCAGGGCCTTTGCACTTATAATCTGGAACATTCTCCTAGCAGGTATCTGTAAGACTTACTCCTTCCTTGTATGGGTGAAATGCCTGTGCAAGTCTAGTTTAAGGGTTTGCAGTAAACTGGTGCTAGCTGTACCCATTCTCAGGTAGTATTAGTACTGCTATCTTCTATACAAGTTCAGCAAGGCTTCCCTCTCCATTAAAAGACTAGGACATCTGGAGAGCCCTTGAGGTTGCCAGCTAGACATAAACTTTACTGTTTCAAACTTCATAGCCATGAAATAAATTTGAGCTGAACTTGGGCTTCTCTACTGCTCCTTTAAAGAATGAAATGTTACTTGGCAACTGTTTTTAGAGGCATTTTACCACTTGGTTTCTCACATGTTCTCAGTGGGGTAATTTAATAATGATAGATTACATAAAGTGACATGAGTAGACATCTTTCACCACCTTCTAAGATTTCCAGATCTCAAAAAAAAAAAAAAAAAGGAAGAAAAAAAGACAAAGGTGGGGTAGGGATAGAATAGTTTATTAGTTTATATTGGACTAGGTTGCAGGGACAAAGTAAAATACCCTTTTTACACACTGACCATGAATGATGAAGGTTATAATGATGAAGATAATGACGATATGTATTGAGCACCTACCAGATGGGAGCCACTTTATAAACATCATCTTTAATCAGCTAACCTATTCAGATATATTAGTTTTAATCCTCTAAACAACCCTATGAGTTAGTGATATCTCCAATTTCATAGACGAAGAAAATGAGACTCAGGGAGATAACAGAACCCCAAAAGCATAAATCTATTAGGTGGAAGGGCTGATATTTGAACCCTGTAGCATATGGTCTTTTTAATACTATTCTGCCTTTCTACAAGTAACAATGAAATTATCTTTTTTGATACAGATATCATTTAGGGTGCAAATAGCTATTTTTTTAATGTAAAAACTAAAGGCAATTTCACAAATGATACTTCATTTTATCCTGCGATATAATGAGCAGTAATGCTCCTTCTTTCCATTTCATAAATGGAGCAAAAGTGAGGTTGAGGAATTTACCTAAGGTTTAAAAAATCTTGTCCTAGATGTAGGTTTTCTCACTCTCAATGCTCTCTCTCTATCCTACTTGAACTTTAACTTTCATTAGCATTTGGTGGTTACTATAAAAGAAACGAGAAACACAAATAGCACTGTATAGTCCCAAGACCTCATCATTTTTTTAGTCTAGTTGGTAATGTTGGTAGAATAGTTCATAAAGTCACATATTTTTGAAAAACACTATTAAAGATTCAGTTCTTGACTCTGTATCTTTAGTTTCAAGATCTTTATCAAGGCACATTTATTATTCCTTCTGTATGCATTATTTTGTAAATGGTTTCAAAGGGAGCTTTTTTACTGTAAGTGTTCTATGATGCTTAAAAATTCTTTTACTTTAATTTTTTTATTTTTTAAAGATTTTATTTATTTATTTGACAGAGAGAGAGAGATCACAAGTAGATGGAGAGGCAGGCAGAGAGAGAGGGAGAAGCAGATTCTCTGAGCAGAGATCCTGAAACAGGCTCCATTCTAGGACCCTGAGATCATGACCTGAGCTGAAGGCAGACACTTAACCCACTGAGCAACCCAGGGGCCCCTCTTTTAATTTTAAAAAGGATGCTTTAAATTTCAGAATTAACAAATGCTCACTCCAAAAAAAGAGAAAAATTAAACAATATAAAGATTTCTAAAAAACAAACAAACAACACAGATATTTTCCCAATCTGACCTCCTGAGAAAAACATTGCTTTCAATGAGTTAGGTTGGAATCTATACCTGTTTAGAAGCTATTAAAGCTCTTTAAGCCTTGTTGTTTTATTCGTAATATTTGTAAATCATGAAAATTAGTTAAGGTGAGGTAAATTCTAGTCAATGATTCTAATTAAAACAAAAAATGAACTCTAATGAAACAATCTTATATTTATACAGTGCTTTATATTTACAAAGCACTTTTATACTAGTTCACTCAATCCTTGAAACAACCTTATTAGGAAGACTGTATCCCCACTTTCCAGACCAAAAGCCAAGACTCCAAGAGGTCATTGTAACTTATCAAATCTAAGACACCACTGAGAATACCACACTTTGCCATTTTATATGCTAAAAAACAAAACAAAACAAAACCAAAAACGCAATTCAGTTGTGACATAATGACCTCAGTGGACTCTGTGAGACTCACAGGACTTAATATTAGAAGACCTGAGTCAGGGGTCTGGCATTATCCTTTCCAAGCGTGTGACTGAGGCAATCCTCCCCCCGCCCCACTAAAAATAAACGTTTACTCAGCATCTGAAGTGTGCTTGGGAGAAAAAAGCCAAGGAGAACATGAAGTAGTTGGTACACATCAGAAACGGGTAAGGTAAACCATTTAAGTTCTCTGAGCCTTGATCTTTTCATAACTTTTAAATTAGAAAACAATAATGCCTATCTCACAGGGTTGCCTTGAAAACATATGGATGCAAATAGTACTTTCAAACTACCTATGGCATTATTATCTTTAAATATATTTATTTGTAATAGTAATATTAATACTCTACTTTTCATGGCAGGAACTTCTGATCTACACTGGTGTATCATATTAAGTCATTATTAAAGTCGTTCCTGCACACGACAGCTACTGCCACTGTCTCCCTTGAGATGAGCTGTTAATACTCTGTCCTCATATGAACTCTGGAGAATACCTTTTCATTAACCCGAAAGAATGTATTCCGTTTGGATGAGGACACTTTCAGGCCTCGAGGGAAAATATTTCTTTCTGGCATCATTCGCATTTTGCTTTTCGGGTTATAGGATCGAAACATGAGCCCCACGGTAGACTATCACTGCAGTCAGTTCTAATTGTGAAGGAATTGGAGTTCCATTTTTCTGGAAGAGAGATGGTGTACTACACTCAAACATTATTGCCTTCTGGAAGTTTTGAAGCTGTCCTGGTTTTTTTTTTTTTTTTTTTTTTTTTAAACCTTTGTGTTGGAAATCATTCTATGTTCCCATGTTAGTGCGAAGGTATATAGGCTTTTCCCTGAATAAATCCTAGATATTGTATACTCTGCAATCCCCTTGACAACTCTATTCCTGCCTGGTGGGAGGAACTGAGTCTTGTTCATCTGGACATGTCTTCATAGCTTCCAGCTGCTGGCAGTATATATGATTAAAGTATGTATCTGAAATATTTCCCTGGAAATGGTCTTCTAGGAAGACCATGTGGTATCTCTGGGATTGATTCACACTAGGTATTTTGTGTCTAGGTTAAATACTGGAAATATGGTGGCTTTCTGATTTTATGACTGGCAAGCTGTATTATATCTGCTTCTTATGTACCAACAGAAAATAGTAGATAGTTACAGATTTGGTATTGTTACATAACTTTAGCATTTCAATTCTCAGGAATTTGTTTAATGAAAAAGTCAAATACTCAGGAATTGATTAATATGCAGAAGGAGCAACAGGAAAACATGCGATAGTTAAAGATCCAAGATGACAAGAGAACTGCTTTGTGCATCTGGACTTCTGACCCAGTCTGCACATGAGTATCAAGTTTAAATATGAATACTGAATTTCAGGTGTTCCAAAATGTGATATATAGTGATGAACTACTGAATCTCTTCTTAAAAATGAGTATTTTTCCTTGCTACTCCAACTCAGCCCCAGCTACTATTCTGTTCCTTGTCAATCACTGTAATCACCAACCAGTCTTCCTGCATTCTTTATTCTTGCTACTCCTATAGTCCAGTTTCAAACAAATGCCTGGATCATCTTTTAAAATGTAGATCAGATCAGGTTTTTTTTCTCCTGCTTAAAGCCATCAGGGGATCTTATGACACTCAAAAGAAAATCCACCCCTGAAGCAAATAATACATCATATTTTAAGTAAAAAAAAAAAAAAAAAAAAAAAAAAAGAACAAGAAAATCCAAACTCCTTAAAATGTTGTTCAAATCCCTGTGTGGTCTTGCTCCGCTCTACATTTCCACCCTTATCTCATGCTTACTGGTCTGTTCCCTCCTACGTATCAGAAACCCAGGCTTTCTTCTGTCCCTCCAATATGTCAAGATTGCTCCTACATCAAGGCTTTAGGATTTGGCAAAAAAAAAATCTCTTCCCATAGATTTTCTCCTGGCTGAATCTTGGCTCAAAAGTCACCTCTTCAAAGAGGCTTAGGATTCCCACTCCTACATCATCTGGTTTTATTGTATGCGTAATAGTCATTGCTGTCCGGAATTATTTACTGACTTGCTAACTTGTTTGTCCAATTCTACCCTTACAATGTACCTAAGCGGCTTAACAGCAAGGACTTTGTAAGCTAGTACCCCACTGCCTAGGTCAGGGTCTGGCTGATTGCAGATACTCAATAAATAGTTCATGAAGGAATGAAGTAATAAATCTAAATGGCTACCTTTTCTTACATGAGGTAGTTCTCTCTCACTTTTTTTTTTTTTTAACCCTGGAAATAAAACTGTACCAGGAAAGAAATTACTTATTTTTATTGAAGCGAACAATAATTTGCTCATGTAAAGCAAAATTAAATAACCCAAGCACAGTTTCCTTTCCAGAGATCACCCGAGATTACATTCGATATATTTTCTTAATGGAACATCACAGCAGTGACCTACTTTCAAATTGCAACAATACAAGAGAATATGTGAGTTCATGGTTTTCCTTGAATGGTGCGACAACACCAGTATTTACAACGGGTATTATCTAGCTCTGAATGATCAAACCACTAGAGAACAGGTTCAACTCACTACAAAAACAGGTGAAATGACATCAGAGTCACATAAACTATCCCCTTATGCTTGGAACAATCTGTCCCAATTCTAGGAGAAAAAAGATATATAAAGAGCAATGATAACTTTATGAAGAAGGAAATACTATAATGCCCATTCTAAACAAGATAGCTGACTTTCACAAAAAATCTATAGCTTTTCCTTTGATAAACTCATGTTAGTTAATAAAAATACGTGCGGGGGAAAATAAGAGAAGCAGTGATGACAGTTTGAGACCTAGACTAAGTACAATGAGAAATGCTGTATCAAGTTTGATTTCTAAAAGAAAAAAAAAAACCAAACCTATTATAAAGTCCTTCAAATGTGCAGTACAACATTTCCCCTTTTTCTCATAAAACGTTTTCCCATCTGCCTAAATAACTTCTAGTTAGTGTCAGAATTTAAAGACAAAAAGCAGCTATTACTGACATTCTTATTTTAAAAGCTAAAATACTGCCAGTTTCAGACAGGAACACCTGAATTGACGCAGGAGGGTTGCAGAGACAAATCTATATAATCAATCACCTGGTCATTGTTTGGTAGGGATAAACTTCACCTTTGTTTTCAACGGGTTGAGTGAAAATTACATGATTATTCAACCAATTTTTAACAGTTGAACATCTTTATTTCTGCCATTAAAAGAAATGCTGTGATGCAAATAATTATATATGTATTTTTATGCACATTGCTCATTATTTTCTTTGCAAAATACCAACAGGTGGGATTATTGGGTTAAAATACATGACCACTAAAATATTATTTTGACTTTCAAAAACACTTTTCAAATAGTTATTTTAAAAGCTCTTGATATATACTGCAAAACTGATTCCCAGGGACGTTGTGCCAAATTATATTCCCACCTGTAGTGGATGAGAATATTTACTTTCAACTTTAATTAGTGGCAGGCCCAGATGGCTCCTAAATTGGATGGATTTTTTTTTTTTAATGCCTAATATATAACTTAAGAAAGTGCATTCTCCACAGGAAGATTCCTGCTCCTTTGCTCAGGCATCACTTGGGTCCTCGTGGGTGTAGAAACCTTGGCTCCAGCTGCTCATCTCAATCCCGTGAATCTCTGAAGCTTAAGGGCTCACTTATCATTACAGTTTTACCCTCTGTTCTTGGTGCAGAGAGACGCACATTTCTTGGTTTTCATCTTTTAAATACACAAACATAATTTTAAATGTCATTTCTAAGTGTAGGAGCAGAATGGGGAGGTTTTGGCACGAGATCACTCTGCCATCTTGGTAGATGGTAGTCTATTCTGAATCCTGACAGCTCTATTTTCTTGCTTTAATACTGTGGACTTTTTCAGGATCATATACTGGTATGCTTATGGATATATATATTTGTTTAAAAGATCTTGAATGAAATGTGTGTGCATATATATATACACACACATAATAAATGCATAAACATAAAAAACATAACACACACATGCATGTGTATATGTGATGTATTTCTCTTTATAAAAGCTTGAATTTAGAGAATTCTCTAGTCAGAACTGGTTTTTGACCTTTGAAAGGATGTGTGAACCCTGTGGCTGCACTGACATTCAACCAAGTTGTTGCTGGTGTTACCCTCTCGCAGCTCTGGCAGGGAGCTGGCCAGTGTGCCCTTCTGTTGTGAGTAGAAGGATGATGCAGCAATCTGAGGGGAGTGCAAGGTGAGCCAGGACCAGAGGTAGCTGTCAAGAGCACTGTGGCATCTGGTGCAGAAGCCACTGTCCCAGGCTCCCTTTCCTATGTGCCCCAGTGCATGTCAGATGTCAAGTATGTCTACACTGCCTAAAGGACCAAGCCCTAGTTGGCCTTCTGCTTGACACAGAATCTGTGAATCGTGAGGATTTCAAAAATGTCATTGACTCACCAAGATAAAACAAGAAAAAGAGCCCAGTTACCCCCCACCAGTCGTTGGCTTTATTCATTACCCCTTCAAATCAGAATGCATTAAGGACTGTCCTCCTGCCACAGTGACCTCCAGTTACTCCCACAATTGCCACTATTGTTCAGCAGGGGGGCTAACAATTTGGTGGTTCGTGTTTTCACTGTATGTGGTCCTACCTGCCCTATTGAAAACTTTTGGGGATTTGCCTGTAATGACTATTGCTTTTGAAGATTTTTACTCTATTTTTACACTACATTTATCATTTCTTTGGGAATCTTGAAGGAACTTAGATGCCTGGGATTGGCTGCCAATTTACCAGGAAGTCAATAAGTTCTTATTAAAGACCTCCTATGGATTATCTGGCCGATATTATTTTATTATGCATTGTAAAAACAGACCTGCAGGGGTGCCTGGGTGGCTCCATTGCTAAGCGTCTGCCTTCAGCTCAGGTCAGGATCCCAGGGTCCTGGGATAGAGCCCCGCACTGGGCTCCCTGCTCTGCAGGCTTCTGCTTTTCCCTCTGCCACTCCCCCTGCTTGTTCCCTGTCTGTCAAATAAATAAATAAAATCTTAAAAAAAAAAAAAAAAAGAACTGCTTCTTTCTGCTTTTGTTATAGGATTATTTTGTCAATCTAGATGTCGGCCGAAGACTGCAGTTCAAAATAAGTAGCTCTTTCAAATAAAGATTACACTAACACATTACGATACTGACTATGTAAATATTGATGGAGCTTGACATAAGCACCTCTAAGGGTTCCAATACTGATTGAAAGATGCCTATTTGTCTATATAACATTTCAGTGGAGGCAGTATAATGGAACACACCTAAGTTTTGTTATAGTTAGCAATAAACAACTGAAAGATAAGCTGCTGATTCAGACACTTAACCACGGTTTCCTGTGATGGTTACATTCTAACTCAAAGTTGAAAGTAACATTAAATGTTATATATTAAGAAAAGCTCTCGTCTACTCTATTTTCAAATGGCTCCAAACTAAAAGAACATTTAGACAATAATTACTTAATATTCCACACAGAGAAAAAGTACATTTAAATGAGCTTCTTTAAATAATAGTAAGAATGTGGCTCCAACATTAGCAGCACCAGCAGCAGTGATGTCCATTTGTGGAATATCTTCTACTACCGCGTGCTTTGTTAGCCACTTTCCAAGTATCTCACTTGATCCCCCAATCCTGTCACTTCAGATATCGTGAGCTCCACTTTTCACATGGCGACAGAGAACCAGAGATGAAGTCATTTGCCCAGTGGAGTTGGCTGGCTAACTGGGATGCTCCCTGGGACACCTCCAGGGATCTGCAGGACTTCTGCAGACCACTGTTTACGTGGGTTCAGATTGGTCCTCTGGGATGCCTCCAGGAGACCCATACTTCTCCATTGCTAGAGGCATCCTGACGAGAGCGGAAGGGCCAGGTTTGAAAGGCTGTAGGAAGCATTAGTGTTCTCTGTGATCCTATATCTTTTATTTTTTCTTTTTTTTTCCTTTTTAAAAGATTTTATTTATTTATTTGACAGAGAGAGATCACAGTAGATAGAGAGGCAGGCAGACACAGAGAGAGGGAAGCAGGCTCCCTGCTGAGCAGAGAGCCCGATGCGGGACTCGATCCCAGGATCCTGAGATCATGACCTGAGCCGAAGGCAGTGGCTTAACCCACTGAGCCACCCAGGAGCCCATGTGTTCCTACATCGTAAGTGGGGGTTTATGTGCATGCTGAAGATGGATGCAAATGTGTGTGACTGCACATGTCTGGGAACAGGGCTTCTGTGAGATTTCAGTGGAGGCCACCATCCAAAAAAAGGTTCAGAATTATCTCCTACATATTCCCCAGGGACTGGTTTTAAGCTATAATACCCAAGAAATCTGATTCTCATTTCTGAGGAAATCCCATCTTATAACATCCCAGAGTGTACTTATGCTAAGAAGAAAGTAGAGGTAATTGCCCAAGAGAAAATTCCAAATTGTTACTTGAGATAAGCAGACAGTCACACCAAAGGAAATGAGGTTAGAGACTGCAGTTGAATTATCTACCTCATGGTAGTCATTTTCTGCTTTTCATTACATACAGAAAAAAGCTACTGCATAAAGAAAAAGAAAAACGAGCTTATTCTATCTGAATTGTTAAACATAAAAAAGACATGTCATAAAAATTATAAAAGGACTGGGAATATATGCCAATATTAGCAATTATATTTCTACATAAAAAGACAATGCAGAAACTATTTGCTAGTTTAAACAGCAGACTTGGTACAATCTTATGACAGATAAAAAGTGCAGATGGAATTTTTCACTTTTCTTCCAAAGAAGTTCTGCTGAATTTCAAATATTTTCTTTGAATAATCATGTTTGACAAATGTAAAGGTTAATGTTAGTGAGGTAATTAAAACTGATGATCGGCAATGTCCGCTGGGCTATGTGTGTGTGTGCAGGTGTTTCCCTCCACTGTTCCCACCCTCACTTAAAAATGTCTAATATAGGGGCACCTGGGTGGGTCAGTGGATTAAGCCTCTGCCTTCAGCTCAGGTCATAATCTCAGGATCCTGGGATCGAGCCCCACATTGGGCTTTCTGCTCAGCAGGGAGCCTGCTTCTCCCTCTCTCTCTCTGCCTGCCTCTTGGCCTACTTGTGATCTCTCTCTGTCAAATAATTAAAAAAAAATGTCTAATATATAAAATTCTGAGTATACATATAATACATTAGAAATGATTATTTTCATCTACTCTGAAACCTACAGAATTTCTTTACATAAAGAGTTCTTATAGGGTTTTTGAAATATAATTTTTGATTTTTTAAAAATGTAATAGGTTATACAAAATTAAGAACAAAAGACCTCACTGCAGAAATTGAGCAGATACTATTAGAGGCATGTCTTTCAAACCTCTTTCTGTGACATAGTTTTGAAGTTAAAAATTACCCCCTAAGGGTCTTTAAAAAGGAAGCAAAACCATTTGCTACCTAGGACTTTACTCAAAACTTGGATACTTTGTTAACAAAGAATTTCATCTGTACCTCTCCACACTTATATTTCTATATGTTCCCCAGCACAGGGAAGATTAAGAGTGGCAAACAGGGATAGTGGAATGGGAGAGGCCAACCAGCAGACAGACTGACATCAAGGGAACAGACATAAGAACAAACAGATAAAAACGGAGACTAAATCCATGAAGAGCCAAAAGCGCTGGGAGGCAGGAGGAGGGAAGGATGACAATGTCCAATCATTTAAGCTCTCCCCAAGGATCTCCCTGTGTGCTGGAAGTTACTTAGCCAGTTGCCCTGCTTCTCCTTCTAGCCCAGTGCTGACTCTGGGGGTGTCCAGTGACAGATCATGCAGTTCTTTTAAGAAAGGTATTCTCTTGGCCCTGGCTTAGGAGTAAATGCCTGAGCCAGCAGCTCTGATGAGGAGGGAACTGGTTCAGCTATTCCACAGCCCTTTAATTAATTACCCTGCCGACTGCCCAAGGGTCTGTTCCTAGTTTTCCCTGCCTGTGATCCTGGAAGTTTTTTCATGGTTCTACTTAGCTCACTGTTTCAGCAGTTTTGTTGTTCATCTTTATTGTGTTTTGGGGTCTTTTGCTCAATTTTATCCTATCTGTTGCATATTATTCAAAAATTCCTCAGTGTGGGTTCTAACCTTTCAGGTTTCCAGTGCTGCCCTGGATTTATTTTTCTGTTTATTCTCCCATTTCAAAAAGACTTTGGATGGAAGTAGAGGTAATCAGCTATCTTCTCTTGGAAGCCATTTCAGGCACTTTAAATAAAGTAAATATTCTCCCCGTACAATTAGTGTATTAAGATTGTTTTTTTATCAATTAGCTATTAATTTTACTGTAGGCAAACCAACACATTTAATAAAATTAAACTGTCAAGCTTAGAATTTCTTTTTGTTCTGTTACATAAATTACTAAAAAAAAAAAAAGAAAAAAAGAAAAAAAGTGAAAAATTGCAGAAAACTTACAATCCATGTCAAGTATGGCCCGAACAGATTTAACGAGTTCCTTAGATTCAAGAGCCAGTGTTGCTGGGATGTTACGTCCATTCCTTCCCAGTGGTGTAAGAGAAGTCTGAGAAGCTAACATGGCTCTTCTTTCACTGTGAGGGCAGTAATATAAAGTTGAACTTATCATTCAATAAATAACATCTATTTTGACTTAACCTGAATTCTTATGTATAAAAATATTTGTACTTCTGGGAATAGTGTATTCTTACAGCCATAAAATGAAGTAATCACAAAACATTTGTTTTCAGTTCTTTATTATGTAACAAAGACATATTTAAGGAATTAGATTGACCTCATAATAAGGAGGAATAAATCATTTGTTGGGCTTATTTTGTGAGTGCTTATGTTATGCTAACATGATGTAGTCTTTAGTTTTGTAAAAATTCAAATGAAGCATTAAACGGAAGATAGAGTATATTAAAAAGACTGAGCCATGGGGCGCCTGGGGGTTCAGTTGGTTAGGTTAAGCATCTGCCTTTGGCTCAGGTCATGATCTCAGGATCCAGACCCACATGGGGCTCCCTGCTCAGCGGGTAGCCTGCTTCTACCTCTGCCCTGCTGCTCCCCCTGTTCGTGTGCTCTTTCTCTCTCTAACTGAAATAAATAAAACCTTAAAAAAAAAAAACCAAAAACTGAACCATATTTTTCTAGAGTTTAAGTTTCCAAGATGTGGTGAAAATTTGCTTAATGTTGTTTTTTAAGGTTACCCTTTTTTCTTGAACCAGTTTAAGGCAAGGGCAGGCTCTGCTTTTAAAGATTTATTTATTTATTTATTTATTTATTTATTTATTTATTTGACAGACAGAGATCACAAGTAGGCAGAGAGGCAGGCAGAGAGAGAGAGAGAGAGAGAGAGAGAGGAGGAAGCAGGCTCCCTGCTGAGTGGAGAGCCCGATGCGGGGCTCCATCCCAGGACCCTGGGATCATGACCTGAGCTGAAGGCAGAGGCTTTAACCCACTAGGCCACCCAGGTGCCCCATCAACTTCATTTATTAAACTGCTGTTTTTATAGTGAAGGGCAGAGTTTTCCTGTTTCTGCAAGCCTGTATTGCTAGAAGTAGAAATACATTGCTAGTGGCAGCTATTGTAAGATGAGGGAAAAAAATCCTTTGAAAATGTATAAACAGGGGCACCTGGGTGGCTCAGTGGGTTAAAGCCTCTGCCTTCAGCTCAGATCATGATCTCAGGGTCCTGGGATTGAACCCCACATTGGGCTCTCTGCTCAGCAGGGAGCCTGCTTCCCTTACTCTCTCTCTGCCTGCCTCTCTGCCTACTTGTGATCTCTGTCTGTCAAATAAATAAGTAAAATCTTAAAAAAAAAAGAAAAGAAAATGTATAAACAGGGACGCCTGGGTGGCTCAGTGGGTTGAAGCCTCTGCTTTCGGCTCAGGTCATGATCCCAGGGTCCTGGGATCGAGGCCCACGTCGGGCTCTCTGCTCAGCAGGGAGACTGCTTCCCTTCCTCTCTCTCTCTTCCTACTTGTGATCTCTGTCAAATAAATAAATAAAAATCTTAAAAAAAAGAAAAAGAAAAAGAAAATGTATAAACAGGAAACTTTCTTTTGTCTTTCTTTCATTATGTATCAACATGACCATAACTTGCAGTTTGAAATACATAAATCTTATTAGTAAGTGTGTAGTTCTTAGTAAGAAACTTTAAATTGGAAACAAACTGTGAATAATAACAAAACCAAAGTGTATCCTCCAAATGCATTCCTTTTATTTGTGTCTACTGAATGTTGAAAATGAAAGAAACTGATTGCATGAACATGTTTTATAAAATTCTGTTTGCCATAACAACTGATCTGCTGGCTTGAGACTGACCTTTCAAGTAATGTTTATTCATACACAGAATGCTTACAGAACTTCAAGGTAATCCCATTTTTAAAGAATTCCTGACAAAAACAATATAGGTGATTCCTACCTCAATTTTCAAGTTCTAGGCTATAATGACTGGCTAAATCCCTCCAGGAATTTCTTTTACAGAGATGGGGTCAAAACAACATGTCCTTGTATCTATTTCCACAAAACATGAAAAAATAGCATCCAGTAGGAGTTATGTCACATCTTAAGATTAGATTAATTAAGATTAAAATCTTAAGAGATTTTAGTATTTTAATCACAATTACCAAATGAAAAACATAATCATACTCTACAGAAAACACTTAAATATTCTTACCTTAAATTTGATAAAGAAGAAGTATTATCAGAAAATAGTTCTTGAATAGTCTAGAGACAAGACAGTAAAGGAGATTTTAAGTTTGATATTTTTAGGATGTCTTTTCTTATTTAACTAATATTTATAACCTCCCCCTTCTTCCCACTCCCAATTGATAAAAAGGTGTTTCCATTACATGGGGGAAAAATCAACTACATTGACATGGAACTCTACTCGGATGTGTAATACCTACGGAAACATTTCTTTATAGGGCAAATATTTATCAAATAACGTTTACATAGTATTAAGAGTTTTGAGAAAGTGTTCATTAAAACATAGTGTATATTTGGGATCATGTTATCCTATCTCAATTATTTCTCTTAACAATCTATTGGTTAGCTGGTCTCTTCATTATCTATGCAATTTTAAAATTGACTATAGGTTAGCATTGTTATTTTGAGGCAGAGAATGTTTCAATAGCCACCAAACACTAGGACATTTGTCTATATGTCAGTCATCTACAGATATCTTAAAAATGGACATAAAGTAATATAATGGAAAAATTTACCTCTACAAAATGAAGAAGCTTTTCAGTGGATGCCTCAAAAGTTTTTCGAGCCATTTCTGATTTTCGCAATTGGCAGTCGAGTACTGTAATTCTCTTTTTTAACTCCTGAACACTTTCCTGGACAGAGGTATTAAAGAGAAGGTTTTACTCATTTCTTTGATTTTTACATCAATGGCTCCTATTTTCAGTTTTTACTAACTGATACCAACATTACCATATTATTTATTTTTTCTTACTGTATTTATCTTCTGATCTGGGGAGACATTTAACTAATTGCATATTTAGAAGTTAAACTGCAGAGGGATGCTGCAAATTTTATGAGATAAGCTGTAGATGACTTTGTTGAGTCTTACAGTAAAATACATTTAAATTAAGTTTATCAGTTTTTTTGTTTTGTTTTGTTTTTTACAATATGACTTGCCAACTGCTGACAGAAATTGCTACCATTGTGGTACAATGAAAATTGCTGAAGATATACATATATATTTAACGTAATATGTCCAATGTAAAGCTGAGCTGGCAAGTAAGTAAAGGAATCCCATGGACAGTAAAGGAATTCCATGAAGACAAACAACTGCAATGCTAGGTGAACTCAGTCATTAGAGTAAGCATGCAGTGCAGCATAATTTGTTCTGAAGGTACATCTTTAGGCACAGATGGCAAATGAGAGAACTTTAATGGGTGAATTAGAAAGAAACAAACCTTATAGAAGTAAATATATGATTTTGATTTTGGTTCTGGCAAGTGGGTTAAAAAAAAGTCTCCCCTATAACTTCTAATCACAAGCCCCCACTCATGAAGGTTTGAGGTCATAATTTGTATTACCCATGTATCCTGTAAATTTATAAGCTTAAATTTTAGTTTAAAACAGTCCCAGACTGGTAGAAGCAAACACAAAACTTCCGTGGAGGGATGTATTCTAAACTCAGATCACAAAGAATGTGTACCTATAATGTGTCAAAAGAACATGACCCCAGGAGATAAGCTACCATGAATAAAAGTCAATTGAAGGAAATAAATTACAGACACATAAAGACAACAGATACTGTAATGATCAGATACAGACTAAGATGTTTAATGTCTTAAAAAATACGGATGAATTTAAAACATAAAAAAGGGAAAAGAAACTATAAAAATAGATCCATAGGACATAAAATAATGGTTCTTAAAAATAAAAATATAATCAAAATTAAGAGATCATTTATGGGTTTAATATTTAATTAGATATAGTTGAAAAGAGAATGGGTAAACTGGAAGGCAGAGCCAAAGAAGGTTCTCATAATGCACCAGAAAAATAAAAATGGAAAATATAAAAGAAGGAGAAGAAGCAAGGAGAATATAACTAGATGAAGATCTAGCATACTCCCCATCTGAATTACACATGAGGGTTCAGAAAGAATGAAGGAGAAACTGCTCAGCATAATTTGTTTTTTTTTTCAGAAATAACAAAAGACTGTTCCTCAGACCAGGAAGCTCAGTGAATCTCAAACAACATAAATAAAAATAAGTCAATACATGACTCACAGTCAAACTGCTGAATACTGAAGATAAAAAGATTTGAAAATCATGTAGAAAGAAACAACGGACTGCAAACAAATAACAGATTGACTGCTGATACCACAACCATGGAATAAAAACACTGAAAGAAATTAAATGCCTACTTTAAATGTAGCAAAAATATATTTCAAGAGCAAGAGTTCAATAAAGATGTTTTCAAACCAACAAAACTGAAGAGAATTTGTTACCAACAGATCCTCATTAAACACATTCCTAAAACATGTACTTCAGGAAGGAAATAATTTTACCAAGAAGGTCTGAGATGCAAAAAGAATGCTGAACATAAAAAAATGGTAAACATGGGCATTTCTTTAAATAAAGGTTGACGGCACAAAATGAACAGTAATAGTGTCTAATTTATGGTGTTAAAGGTCAAGAAAGAACTAAAATGCTGACAAAAATAGAAATTAAGTAGGAAGGGATGATAGGATTTATGTTTTAAAGTGCTCATAATATTTAGAAAAAGGTGAAAGCTAGTGATTAGTTTTATAGTTTATGTTAAAACAGAATGTTAAAATTTCTAAGATAATCATTAAAACTTAGAGTGCATACTTTCTAGCCTAGTGGAAGGAAATAAATGGAATGGGAATTGGGAAAACAGGCGAAATCTGAACCAATTAAAAAAACAGACAGCTCGCGGCATGATCCCGGGGTCCTGGGATCGAGCACCCCGCATCGGGCTCTCTGCTCCGAGGGGAGCCTGCTTTCTCCTCTCTCTCTGCCTGCCTCTCTGCCTGCTTGTGATCTCTGTCAAATGAATGAAATCTTTAAAAAAAGAAAAAACAAACAAACAGGTAACAGATGACAACTAAAAAAATAATCAAAAAACCTCAGGACACATAAAATGCATAAATTAAAAGAGGGTAGAAATGAAGTCAAGTTCATTAGCAAATAAAAGAGTATAAATGGAAAGATTTTTTCAACCAAAGCACAAAAATTAGTAAGATGAGGAAAAAACTCAGATATATGTTGTTTTCCACACACACACAATTGAAACATAAGGACACTGCAAAATTAGAAGTAAAAGAAAGGAAAACACACACAGGTAAATACCAAAAGAAAGCTGCTGTAACTATTTTAATGTCAATCAAAAATAAATATTAGGAGGGAAAAAGATTGCTAAATTGAAGAGTCACAACATTCCATAAAGGATGATAATGTAATTCTAAGCTTGTCTGTTGCTAAAAATATTACTTCAAAATATACAAATTTAAAAAAAACGGAGATTTTAATGCATTTCTCTGACAAGGAAATTAAAATGATTAGAGAAGAACTGAACTCCACAGTTAATGACCCTGATCTAGCAGACTACAGAAAATGATACATCAAAAAACTGCAGAATTCCTTTCAAGCTCACTTTGAAATGTGTAAACACTGGTCACATAGTAAACCGTGAAGCAGCCATCAACAAATTTTAGAGTTAGTACGCTATAGACTAGATTCTCTGGTCACAATGCAATTAACCTTTCTGTGACTCACTGGTGTTTATTAATAAAGACTCAATAGTAAATATGTAAATTTCCCCCAATTAATCTATATATTTAATGCACTTTCAGTAAAAGTTCCAATAGTTTCTTTTTCTTTTTCCCTTTTGGTTGAATATATAAACTAAGTCTAAAATACATGTAAGAGATCAAAGGGTCATGTAGCCAACATACTTTTATTTATTCATTTATTTATTTATTTATTTTTAAAGATTTTATTTATTTGACAGAGAGCACAAGTAGGCAGAGAGGCAGGCAGAGACAGAGAGAGGGGTAAACAGGCTCCCTGCCAAGCAGAGAGCCGGATGCGGGGCTCAATTCCAGAACCCTCGGATCATGACCCCAGCCGAAGGCAGAGGCTTTAACCCACTGAGCCACCCAAGCACCCGGCCAACATACTTTTAAAGAAAAAGAACTAGATAGGGTGATCAGATAATCAAGACTTACTATAAAAGATATCGTAACCAACACAGTGTATTATTGGCACAGTAACATACAAATAAACCAATGAAAGACAACAAAGGGCCCTCAGTAGACAGACACACATGAAATCTTGATATGTGACAGAGCTGATTTGCAGATCAATCAGGAAACAAGAGACTGGAATAAATAGTGCTGGGATAGTTCATTCACTTAGAATCAAGTCAGAAAAAAAATGGATCCCCACACACACATAATGCCACAGACCAATGGCAGAAGGATCAAAACTTTAAAACTTTTATTTTTTTAAAAGATTTTCTTTATGCTGGCGAGGGTGCGGAGAAAGGGGAACCCTCCTACACTGTTGGTGGGAATGCAAGCTGGTGCAACCGCTGTGGAAAACAGCGTGGAGGTTCCTCAAAAAGTTGAAAATAGAACTACCCTATGACCCAGCAATTGCACTACTGGGTATTTACCCTAAAGATACAAACGTAGTGATCCGAAGGGGCACGTGCACCCGA
>PISX010014434.1:0-33831 GCA_004024625.1 Mellivora capensis
TTTTTTGTGAGGATGGGGTAGTTCTTTGATTGCAGTGGCATAATCTACACATGTAACAAACTGATTTAAACTCTACATACATTTTACACCAATGTCAATTTCCTGGTTTTGATATTGTATTCTAGTTAATGTAAGATATAATTATAGGGGAAATGCAATATAAGTTATATGGGACCGCTCTATAGTATCTTCGCACATTCCTGTGAATCTAGAATTCATTCAAAATAAAAGTGTTTGAAAAAGTAAAGAGAGGAGTAGACAATGTTTTCTTAGGTGTGTTCTAATGTAGATATCAGTATTCACAGTATAGCTTGGGATAAACTATTGCTTAAAAAATGAGTATACAATTGCAAGCACAGGCTGTTAATAGATACCTATGTTCCATGCACATATGTCTGTGTAAAAACTGGCAATTTTTTGGCAGTTTCTTATAAAACTAAGCATACTCTTGATATAAAATACACACATGCACACATGTTTCCTTCATATAAAGTAAGCATAATCTTACCATATAATTCACCAATTGTGTTTCTAGGTATTTATCCGAGTTGAAAATGTATATCCACATATAAACTTGCTCATAAATTTTCATAGCAGCTTTACTCCTAAATACCAAAACTTGGAAGCAAATAAGTTATCTGCTTTGGGCTCCATTGTGTTCCCCCAAAATTCATATGCTGAAACCCCAACCTTCAGTACCTCAGAATGTGACTATATTTGGATACAACAATAAAAGAGGTCATTAGTTTGGGTCCTAATCCAATCTGAGTGGTGTCCTTATAAAAAGAGAAAATTTGGACACACAAAAAGACAACAAATGATGTGTATGCACAGAGAAAGACAATGTGGTAACACAGTGAGAAGCTGGTCATCTGCAAGCCAACAGAGAGGCCAGAGAAGAAACCAAACCTTCCAACACCTTATCTTAAATTCCTAGCCTCCAGAACTATAAGAAAATAAATTTCTGTTACTTGAGCCATCCAGTCTGTAGTATTTTGTTATGGAAACCCTAACAAACAGCCCTTCAGGATGTATAAACCATAGTACATTCATACAATGGAGTATGAATCAGTGTTAAAAAGGAATGAACAATCAAGCCATGAAAAGGTATGGAAGAATATTAAATATTGCTAAGTAAAAGAAGTCAATCTGAAAGCACTACATACTATATGATTCCACTTATATGACATTCTCAATAAGGCAACACAACAGACAGTAAAAAGATCAGAGGTAGTCAGGGGTTCAGAGGGAGGAAGAGACCTATTAATAAATGGAGCACAGGTTTCTTTTTTAGGGCAGTGAAACTATTCTGTACGTTGCTATAATAGTTGGCATGTATCATTACATATGTCAAACTACAGAATGTACAAAACGAAGAATGAACCCTAATGTGAACTACGTACATTAGTTAATAATACTGGTTCATTCATTTTAACAAATGTACCATTCTAATGCAAGATGTTAATAATAAGGGTAATAGGGAAAGGCAGGGGAGGGGTGTTTATGGCAACTCTCTGTCCTTTCTGCTCAACCTTACCATAAGCTTAACATTGCTCAAAAACTAAAGTATATTCATTTAAAAAATGAATTTATTATATGTGCTGCCAAAACAAGCACTAAAAAATGAATTTATATAAACTATCCTCTGAAAAATGTATTTACTAACACCACATTTTTTTTATGTGGAATGAGTTAGAATGTACAGCTGAATAATTTTTTCTATGAAGAATAAACACAAGATTATATAATATGCTGCCTAAAAATTCATAGCTTCAGGAATTTAAACTAATTAACTGAATAAGTTCCTACAAAAATTTTGAAGACATTTGTCTTTTCAAAGATACTTATTTTGTTCCATTCTCTGCCTTCATTTCTTTTATTCCCCCCTCCTTTCTCCTTCCCTCGCTCCCTCCTTTTTTTCTTCCCTCCCTCCCTCCCTTGCTCCTTTCCTTCCCTCTTCCTTCCTTTGTTGAGAAGAAAAGGACATTTATCTCTCTCCAGAAATATTTTTGTCACCACTCTTTTTTTAAAGAAATTATTTTTTTAAAAAAGAATTAATTATTTACTTATTTACTTATTTTGAGCGAGAGAGCATGAATGAATGGGGGAGGACCAGAGGGGGGAGAGAGAGGGAGAGAATCTCAAGCAGACTCTGTGCTAAGCATGGAGCCTGAAGTGGGGCTTGATCTCACATCTCTGAGATCCCGACCTCAGTCAAAACCAAGAGTCAGAAGCGTAACCAACTGAGCCATGCAGGTGCCCCACTGTCACCATTTTTAACAGAAATTTCCCTCCTTGGTCAACTTGCCAGCTGCTGCTAGTTTCTTTCCAGCTCTTTTCCACTGAACTTCATGAGACATTCTCCTTTCTTTTAAGACAATATTTTTCCCCTCCTCTTTCCTTCTCTTCCACTTTCTTTCCCCTTTCTCCCTTTCATCCTTTATCCCTTTTTTCATCACTTCTTATCTTGTTCTCAATGAGAACAATAGTATTCCTTTACCAGGACATGATTTTCATTTAATAAACAGGGATAAGAGTGAAAGTAAAAATTCCCTGCAGAAAAGAATTTTGTGAATGACTGTCTCTCTGATGGTCAGAGTATCTCCAGACAAGGGGTGAAAAGTAAGTGTTTAAAAAAGTCTTAGGAGGAGAGCCCTAGAGATAAAATATGCTCTGTTCACAATTTCACCCACAATTAGCACAATTCAAATATACAAATTCAACACACAGATCCCAAACCCACATAAACATGAATGAGCAATGTGTATATAAAATCACCTTTCACTCTGAGACAACATTATAGTCTATATATCACAGTCTATATAAGAATTTTTAAGATGCTGTATCCCATGTGACATTTTAGAAATCTATTTACGATTTAATTATATAGAAAATCTGATATGTGAAAGCATTTTTTTCTTGGGTCATAACAACTGAAATTTAATAAATCAGTTAACATTGGTGCAACTACCCTTTTGATCAAAGCAGAATTTTCAGCTTCATTTAATTAGCAAGTAAAGAATATACAGATTATTCATTTCTGGCTGAAAAATTTGGCAGAAAATATATGTATTAGAAGCAGTATATGAGTTATGTTTGTTTATAGTGATACAGTGACTCTGCCTTTATTGAATTTTATGATAAATGGGAGTCACTCTTAAAATGTATGACTGCAATGTGATTATGTAATTATTGGTAGAAATTCAGAAGACTATTAAATGTAGGACATTAATCTAGTATATTCTTGAATAATGTTTCCAGTGGTGGTCATAGATTGTTCAAATCCAGACATATCTCTCCAATTCTTGTCAACAATGCTCACTCTTGCCAAATAAGAGGACAAAGCCATAGTAGAGATGATGTTAATGTCCTAGAGCTGCGAATTAACAAATACATGATCATTAATATTGAGATTCCCTCCTACAACACTAAAAGTGAATCAACTGTAGTGTTCACATGTGAGGGTACATTATGATCATCTGGAATCTAGTTACCTAAAATGGATGTGGCACTAGTATATATGCATTAGATGGGAGTGGGAAAAAGAGGGAGTAGAGATAGCCAATGCCTTACTGAACTCTAAAATAAAATTCCAGGGAGAATAATCCTGAACAAAAGAAGAAAGAATGCTCAGGAAAGTGAAAACATCCTCGTCTAGAATCAGAATCTGTGGAGGAAGTTATGGAAGAGTGGCAGAATACCTGACCAACTGGAAGAGAGTAAGAACTCTACATTAAAACACAAATAGCCTGATACATCTTTGTATAATTACTAAGAGAAAACAAATATGACAATTTTATCAACACTACTGATGCCGTTCCCCTCAAAATAATTTGCTAGTGCATGCACTACTCTATCTTATACTGCTTACTGATCCTTTTTCTGTGAACCAGCTCTCCAGCAGTTCAAGAATGGCTTCCCCACTGACTTCGTCCTTCCATATAGAATTTGGTTTGAACACATGATATTTTGGGATTGACTAAAAAAACTATTATCACCTTTCCTTCCAAAACTGTTTTCCTTCTAATAAGAATAGGCAAACTGTAAAATCTTCATGTCATCTAGTTCTATAGCTCCCTTCATTTGTGAGTTATTTAATCAAACTGAATTTATTGAATCTATCTGATATTTGTTTTAAATTTAGGGTTTTTTGGGGTGCCTTGGTAGCTCAATCAGTTAAGCGTCTGACTTTAGCTTAGGTCATGATCTCAGGTTCCTGGGACTGAGCCACACAGCAGGCTCTCTGCTCAGCAAGGAGTCTGCTTTTCCCTCTCCCTCTGCTCTACCCGCCAACTCCTCATGCTCTCTCTCAAATAAATAAATCTTTTTAAAAAATTTAGGGTTACCTTCCCATCTTTCAGCAAAAAATTAATAAATGAATGAACATAAAAATAAATCAATTACAGTTTCACTTAGATTGAAGTAATATATTTATGACTTAATTTTTTGGCATCATTTCTTTTCATGATATTTTGTTATGAAGTATGGGAGAGGAACAATTTTTCTTGTGTATTTCACTAAAGGAAAAAATGTGATATTCACTGTTTGCTCCATACAACATAATATTTGGAAATTATTATTAAGAAACTGAATTTCTCTCTAAAATTACTTTAATTATGCTTAAGGAAACTTTTCCTTTAGTGCCTTTCTGCTAATGACAAAAATAGTTTATTGAAGTCTTAAAGTTACCTTCCCCCCCCCTTTAATATTAAGTCTTTTTCATAGTGAACAGAACTCTAATTTGGTTATTATTTTCTTTGGGCACTTTAAAGATAACATTCCATTGTCTTCTAACTTCAATGGCTTCTTTTAAAGAGCTTCTTTGAAGTATAATTGTTGTTTTCTTTCAGGGTGATAAACTATTTTAAGTTTTCCTCTAGCTGCTTCTTTTTTCTTTTTTAAGGTTTTATTTATTTCTTTGAGAGAGAGAGAGAGAGAGAGCGCACAAGCAGGGGAGCAGCAGAGGGAGAGGGAGAAGCAGACTCCCTGCTGAGCAGAGATAAGCCCCATGAGGGGCTTGATCCAGGATTCTGGGATCATGACCTGAGCTGAAGCAGACACTTTAACGGACTGAGCCACCCAGGCGCCCTCTAGCTGGTTTTAATATATTTTTTGCCTTAAGAAATTTATTTTAGGAAGCTTTGTTACAAATGTGGTTTTTCTTTTACTTATTATGCACAGAAATTTTCAACCATTGTCTCTTAAAGTTTTTTTAGCCTCATTTTTTCTTCTTTCTGAAATTCTAAACATCTTTTAACTGTATCATCTATTTTCCCTTATCCTCTGTATTTCTGCCCTTTAGTATCTTCATACTTCATACTGTTTTCTTTCTTTTTTCTGATCTTTCAATTTACTACGTCTTTCAGCATAATTAGTTTGTAACTTCGGTTTCTATTTTTCAGTTAGGTAATTGTTATTTAGTTCTTTTATAAAAATTTCTATTTTTCTTCCAAATTTCTTCCTGTCTTTCATCTAACTAAACATATGAGACATGCATCTGGTAACTACAATTTCAGATCCCTCAAAGATTTAGATGATTGTTGCTCTTGATTTTAAATCATGTTTCTTGTTTCTACATGAGTATGGTATTTTCTCATATGGTGTATCTGAAAACAATGTAGAAATAAAAATATAAAAATAAATTAAAAGTATGATGATGTCACTTTACTCCAGAAAAGATGTTTATTTCTTTAGGAAAAAAGACAGGGGTACCATAATACAATTTCAGGGATAGGAAGGTGATTCAAAGCTGATCATTAATTCTTTCAATGGCGGTATACTCTGATTTACAATTTTTGGTAGGTTGAGCCTTTTAAGGACACAGTATGTGGTGTTTTTACCAAGTCCCATCCTCCTTGGAAGACCATGTTTTGTCACCCTAACTCTAAGATGTTACTAAAAGCTCTGATAAACATCTCAGCCTTTACCAAAATCTTCAAGATTTAGTAGGATACATCTAGTCAAAAAGTAATCCCAAATGCCAGGCTATCTTCTTTGTATCTCCTTCTTCTGGATGTTGACCTGTACTTGTCATTGTATTATCTTTATTTGATGTGTTCAATTATATATATATATATATAATTGAATATATATATATATACCATATATATATATATATATATGGTATTTTGAGTAGGTTTATATATATATATATATATATATATATATATATATATATATATATATATGGTATTTTGAGTAGGTTTTCCACTTAATATCAATGGGAGTTTTGGGTTTAATAACCTCATTTTTTTATTTCCAGAGGTATGCAATCTGAATATTCTGTATTACTTTCCATGATTTATTTTTACATTTCTAACTAATGCCAAATTGATTTTATTATATTGGCTCTACTAATATCCAACATAGTAAAACTTCCTTTGGAATTCTGATTTTCAATATACATATCTTAGTTACTACTTGGCATTTATTTTTTCATATAAATCTTAGGACAATTTAACCTAATCTTTAAAACCTGTTAATATGCAAAGTGTAAGTGCAATATTAGAAAAAAGAAGTAAATGGTACAAATATTGGTATAAATATGTTCTGTATATTTTGCTTTGTATTTAGAGTTATACACCTCTAAAGACTGATAATTTTAAAAATATTAAAATTTCTTAGACTGGGGCACCTGGGTGGCTCAGTGGGTTAAAGCCTCTGCCTTCAGCTCAGGTCATGATCCCAGGGTCCTGGGATCAAGCCCCACATCAGGCTCTCTGCTCAGGGGGTAGCCTGTTTCCTCCTCTCTCTCTGCCTGCCTCTCTTCCTACTTGTGATCTCTGTCAAATAAATAAATAAAATCTTTTTAAAAAATTCTTAGGTTATTATGATTGGCTGTAATATAAATGCACACAAATTGATACTTTATAGTAGTCTAGTACAAAAACATCCATCTAGAAATAAAAGTCCCACCCCCTCTAAAATCCAATTAGAATTAATTGGAAAAGTTGTAAAAACCGTAAGAACCTTAAGAGTAAAATCCACAGGACCCAAGTGAAGAAAACTAAGGCCTTCCTGAAAGACATAAAATAATATAAAAATATAAAATTAACTTAAAAAGTAGCATATTCTTGAATAATTTGTTTAATGGTGAGAATATTAACCCTTTGCCCATCATAATGGTTGCAAGTATGTTTAGATTCTTTTACTCAATTTACCATGTTGTATCTTTGTATCATATAGCACTTTTTTACTTCAAATTTTGATGTCATCTACTCAGTCCCATTTTGAATTATGATGCCATTTGTTTGTTCTGGTCCATTGATCAACTTTCGGGAACTCTTAACAATACTGTTCAACCCAAGGCCTTTGGCACATGCTATTTCTCTGCCTTGATTGTTTTTTTAATTCTCACTTTAACTAATTAATTGCTACTTAACCTTCAGATATCATCCTGTTTTTCACTATTTCATAGAAATATGTGCTCTAGGAAAGATAAAGAGCTAGAGTGACCAAAAATAGAAAGATCAAGTTAATGCAAGATAGAGGGGACAGACATACAAAGTGAAGGGGCCATGGATTCCTAAAGTGACATAGAATAAGTGATGCTATAGTATGTGTTATGTATGTGAATAGTTATCCCTTAGTTGTTTCTTCTAAGTAAGTAAATAGGTTGAAATAAAATTTACAAAGGATATTGCTGACTTGATTTCAAGATGAAATCTAGAAGAGTTTACCTAGTTGAAGGATAGCTAAACATGCCACCCCAAAATATGCCTGTAGGAGTTCAGAACATGTTAGCCTGAAATATGTACCATTAACATATTGATTATTTTGAGCTGAAAGCGCTTGAGAAACAGCAAATGCAAGGAGAGCCTTTCCCTGAACTTCCTTTTATCTGCCTAAAGACAGTTCTGTCAACAGGAGCTCAGTGACCATGAATCCCCTCCCTGGGAGTTTCATCAGTCAGGAAAGGATGACTCTTACACAGGAGAGGAGACTAGAAGTTGATGCCACACCCAGAGGAACTTTGTCACAAACTCCCTTTGTCACATACCTCCCATCTACTCTTCTAAAGGCCCATTCATCTTTCCTAATAATCACTTACCCCCTAAGACACCTATATTCTTCCTCCTCCCCTTTCCCTATTAAGATGGTAGAGAATCCTGAATTCTATAACACCTCAGGGAATTACTCATTTTTCCTTTATCTCCAATATACATAAGGCATAAATGTTAATAAACTTCTGTTTTCCTTTTGTTAATTTTTATTTAATTTTTATTATAATTTTTAATTTTTGTTAATTTTTACTTAATTTTTATTACAGGAGCCTCAACTAAGAACTCAGAAGAATAATGGGAAAATTATCTTTCCTCCTCTATGCCATCCCATTATTAATCTGGAAATTTAAGGGCAGCCAAAGCCACAGGAAATAATAGCAGTATTTATTGAGACCACTGCCTACATATAAAGTTCATTCAATCTTTACTATTATACTATAATGCAAGCAAAAAAAACTCCTGAAAATATAATGGATAAATACATGTGGCTAGTAAGGAGCAAAGCTGAAGGTCAAATCTAGGTCATTTTATATTATGTTGTTCATCACTCTGATTTAATCTTTTCATGCCACACTCTTCTTCCTTTGCTGATCTTTGGTACATATGACATCAGACACTTCAATTATCAATGTTCTTAAATATAAAGTATATATGGCCAACTAAATTTTTTAAGTTTCTAGAAATTTTTCAGGGTCAAATTTTTGCAAGACCCAAAACCAGAAGATCCAACCTATTTTTTCATAGCACTTAAAACTCTTAGATATTCAGGGTGCCTGGGTTACTCAGTTGGTTAAGCATCTGCCTTCTGTTCAGGTCATGATCCCAGGGTCCTGCGATAGAGCCATGGATCATTGGCTCTCTGCTCAGTGGGGAGTCTGCTTCTCCCTCTCCCTCTGCCTGCCTGTCTGCCTACTTGTGGTCTCTCTCTGTCACATAAATAAATAAAATCTTAAAAAAAAAAGCTTATACATTCTATGAAGCTTATACAAGAGTAATATAAAATATTAATTTCATTAAGATATATATCAAAGCATCTAATTAGTTGCAAAAATGTTTTCTAATGATTGTAGTTAGGAAAATGGAATACAAATAGCAGATACTTATAAATATTTGTACCATTTATATATATTAACAAAATCCTTAACACCATTAGATGGTCACTAAAATTATCTTATTTTATAGCTGAGAAAACTAAGACACAGGGATCCCAAGTAAGCTTCCCTTGAGTCACATAGCTAGTATGCAGTAGAGCTGAATTTTACTCATGGCAGTCTAGCTTTAGAATCTGCTCTTACCATAACCTTCCTGTCAGTCTGGGGATACCAAAGCACGTGAAAGTAGAGTTAGAAAACTGGAATTCCTCTATCCCCACTATCACCTCCCCCAAATACCCAGCCCAAATCACGCTGTGTGTTTTTTGTCTATTTAAAATTTCATGTCAATAGAGAAATGGTTAATAACACAGGGTCCAGAATCAGACCTATTGAAATCAAATCCTTGTTTAATCCCTTGAAACTTTTTGAGACCATGTGTGATACTTAGCTTTTGTGTGCCTCAGTTTTCACATCTGGAAAATGGGGATTAAAAATAGGGAAAATAGGGGATTAAAACAATACCTCTCCCCTTGGATTTATTTTTTTTTTTTTAAGATTTTATTTATTTATTTGACAAGAAGAGACAGTGAAAGAGGGAACACAAGCAGGGGAAGCAGGAGAGGGAGAAGCAGGCTTCCCGCCTAGCAGGGAGCACAGAGAGCCCCATTTGGGGTTCAATCCCAGTATCCTGAAATCATGAGCTGAGCCAAAGGCAGATGCTTAATGACTGAGCCACCCACACGCCCTGATTTAAAGCTTAAGAGAAGAGTCTCTGAGCATAGAGTATGTTTTCAATTTCTCTTACCAGTTACTTTTATGACCCTCTAGACACATGGTTTACATAAAATAAGTGTGTAGAATGAAGGCAAGTTTTCATGGAGGAGAAGGAATTTATGTCCTTGCATGAAGGGAAGGTCTTAGGTTTGTATATGAATCAGCTATTCAGATTTCTGATTTCACCTAATTCCTGCTGCAAAATGGTAATCATCACTTGGTTTTCAGAAAAGGAAAAACATAAACGGACCTTTCCTTAAAACAAAAACAAAAACAAAAGAACAATACGAAACAAAACAAAAAACCACTTCTCAGTTTACAAAATTCACTTTCCTCAACCTGCATTGCACTTAAATGGCCCAGAAAAATAACTATTATCCCACCAGCAGTCACCATGTTATTTGCCTTTTCCCACTTTATTGATTTACCTTTAATGCATAATTATCCAGTGTGTTTAACATTACTAATTCAGAGCCAGCTTAACTTCCAATTGAATGAAGACTCTTGGATTATTCTCTTTTCCCACAAGCTATTTCTCTCCTCCCTCTTCTGATTTCCTTAGCACTAGTTACGCTAAATTAGAACTTGGGAGACTTTCATTTGCTAATGTAAATGAACTGTTCCTGTTCACATTTCTCAGGCATCAAGCACCCATTTGTTATTATGGCCACTCTTCCAAGCACCAGGGTGTTTTATGTGTTAATGACAAAACCATCATTCTCCATTTGCCAACTAAAATGGTATATTGAAGGATACCAGGACCTGATGCATTATGACTGAGAAAGACACCAAGCCTTCTGGATAAGGATGGTGAGACAGGCTAAAATGAGATAAAATGACAATAACAACAGCAAATCAAAACAAAATGCAACACATAAGGGCTAGGAATCCAGAAGCATGGGGAAAATGCCACCGAGTGATGTTCCTCAGCTGGCCTCTGACAGCAAAGAATTTACTAGCAAGAAGAGAACATTAAAAACTCACTAAACTTGAGATGCCTGGGTGGCTTAGTGGGATAAGCCTCAGGCTCAGGTCATGATCCCAAGGTCCTGGGATTGAGTCCTGCATCTAGCTCCTTGCTCAGTGGAGAATCTGCTTCTCCCTCTGCCTGCCGCTCCTCCTGCTGAGCTCTCTCTCACCGACAAATAAATAAAATCTTAAAAAAAAAAAACCCTCACTAAACTCTGAAAGCAGGAGAAAGTTCAAATCACTCAAGTATCTCATGCCAGCCCTCTTTTTGCCAATTTGATCACTTCTTTCTATTTAGGGAAAACATCAAACTAGCAATATGAGGTATTTGAATCTACCAAGACTATAAGCTTCTGTCATCGGCTTCAACCTTGATTATATTTGATTCTTTCAAAGGAATTTTCATTTTGATTGGGGAATAACCAAGACTCTGCCAGACTGAAAAGAATGGAATGGTATTGGTAGGGTTTTAGTCTGTTGTTCATGCAGCTTCTGGTTACGTAATGCAAGAGAAAAGGGAGGGATGTTGTTTTTTGTTTTTTGTTATTTTATTAAAGATTTTATTTATTTATTTGACAGAGAGAGACCACAAGTAGGCAGAGAGGCAGGCAGAGAGAGAGGGGGAAGCAGGCCTCCCGCCGAGCAGAGAGCCCGATGCTTGATGCCAGGACCCCAAGACTACGACCCGAGTAGAAGGCAGAGGCTCAACCCACTGGGCCACCCAGGTGCCCGGGAGGGATGTTGTTTTAAAGGACATTTAGAATATGGCAAGGCTGCTGACAATTTTTCACTTCAAAATAAATAACTATCCATATAATCTTCACATTTGTGTGTGTGTGTGTATTTATAGCAATGACATGGAAGAATTAAAACAAATGTTCTACATGTCCATAATGGAAAGCAGAAATTCTTCGGGAGAGACTTTTTCTTTCAATTCTGCCTATTTTGAAGACTTTCATAATCTATGAAATGATGTTACATACATCTACCTAATAATTACTCTTCACATCTAAATAATCAGAATTGTTATCTTTAAACATGAAAAATCTGACAGAAAAGTGAATAGCAAGCAAATAACTGCTTCTAATATACATCGACTCTGAGGTCAGCTTGAACCACAGGCTTATAGAGCCTATGCATATGTTCTATCCATGATTCTCCTGTGACAATCAAAACTTTTAGATAGCCTAACACAAAACAGAAGCACAAAAGAAAGCAAAAGGTATGAAAAGGAATGCCCTGTTTCCACTAAAGATGATGAACAATGGGAACCACTAATGAAATTGGGGCAATAAACTGAGAACAAATAGCAGAGAAACTCAAAGCAGTGCTGAGCTCAGGCCTACTACTTGCTGACTTACCACACTGGCATGGACCCATGAAGCCAGGAGCAGCAAGGCACAAGGGGCCTTTGTGGATACCTTTCTTGTCAAAAGCTAAAGTCTGGTGACTGACAATGCAGACCATGTCTCAGTGGAACCTCTAAGAAAACTATGAAAACAAACAAAGATGATCCGAATAAGAACAAATAGGGGCTATTTATTCAGAGCTTGTTACAACAAAGATGTCAGCTACCATCAGTTGCATTTTGTGGAGCTACTCGAAGGTATACAGGGGAGTGAGAAAACTTCATGGTAGAAACAGCTGGGGATACAGTATCCTATGTCATATTTGGGGGGAGATTGACTTTCTCTGGATGGCCCTGAGTTGACATCAAGGGCAGATAATAGGAAGACTGGCAGTTGATGACTGGCAGTTGATGACTGGCAACGTCCTATTTGAGGCCAATTTTCACAGAGGTTGTGGTGTAGTTTTTCAGCAGAATGCTGTAGAGGTTGCAGTTCAGAGTTTTATTTTCACATGTGGGTGGCCATTTGAATATTCAGTCTCTCAGAATTGTCAAGTAATTTCCATATTAAAGTGATGAACAATATTGAACATTATCTAAGCCCTGTGAGTCTGGAGTAAAATGAAAGTTAAAAAAGTAATAATAAAACCCAACTCTTTTTGTTCCAGAAAGTTTAACACAAGGAATCATCCTTGCCTACAGGACTTAGGTAAGACTTATGGATCCTACCCCTGTTTACCATTGAGAAGGCCAATAACTTTCCAAATTCCCATCTTGTGCTAAATGATTACCTGAATTGTCTGTATCCACTGACCAATCTGGAAAAAATAGCTACTACCTTGATTTGACTAAAACTTAGTTAAGCTTCTCTCCATCATCCATCCTGTGAGAATCACTCACACTGACTCTAACGCACCATACAGTCAAACATACAGTGACTTCAGGGAGAAATGTTTCTTCATCAACTGTGGATCACTGTTTCATCACACTTTCCCACATTCAGTTCTTTTTTTTTTTTTTAAGATTTTATTTATTTATTTGACAGAGATCACAAGTAGGCAGAGAGGCAGACAGAGGGAGGAGGGGGGAAGCAGACTCCCTGCTGAGCAGAGAGCCTAATGCAGAGCTTGATTCCGGGACCTGAGATCATGACCTAAGCCTAAGGCAGAGGCTTAATCCACTGAGCCACCCAGGCACCCCATACACATTCAGTTCTTAATAGACTTGTTCACTGCTCCTGGTTCTTTTTCTGACTGACCTTTGAAATGCTTGCAGATCTCATGGTTGAAATTCTCTTCCTTTTTCCATAGTCCTTCCCCCACCCCCTTTTCAAGCCCCTTTCTCTCCTCTTGCCATATTCGAGTACTGCCTCTCCTTACCTAATTCTGCATTTCTTTTATTGGACATTTTGCAGCTCAAAAATCCTCAGAATAACTTAATTTAACTCTCTCACAGAGAAAAATCTTCATTGTTCCCTTATCTTTACAATAAAACTAAAAGCTTTTGATATGACAGGCAGGTAATCTATCCAGTTTATTAACTGAGAGCCACTTCCCATCAGCTCAGCCCCCCAGCATCATGGAAATGCAAGTGCTTCTCTATCACATGAACTTTCCTCTTCCTGATTTTTCCTCTGTATATGTTCTTATCACTCACTAGATCATCTTCAAAGTATATCTGGGATGCAGTTCTTTTCAAAATCTTCGCCAGTAAATGTCTTTTAGATTTTGCTATGTAGTTAGAATGTTTTATCAATCTGTAGGAGATGGCAAAGGCAGGAACTGCAAGAGGGATGGTAGAGGAATGAGAGGAATTTTTTGAATTACAGATGGTGGCTATCATAGCTCTGATTTTGAAGGATAATTGGAAATCATTTAACACAAGTTGTATTTGCTAGAGGCAAAGATCTTTAACAGAGTAAATCCTGTAAAGTGGCAAAATAAATACAATGAGATCACTGTGTGGTGATAAGAAAACAGCTCAAAGGAAAACCAAATGAAAACATAATCAGCTTAAGTAATGGGGCCAAAAGTCTATTCCTTATCTGGAAATATCATAAATTCTCTGGCCTTTGGCCAAAATTATTGCTTTATCTCCCACCTTTAGTACATTTCTCTATCTCTTGTTCCAAATCTGTTACAATATTATCATTAACATGTCACAAATGTATTGATGCTCTTCTAAAAGTAAACTCTTTATCAATCATTTTATAAACTACATAGGAAAAACAATCAGAATAAAGCTGTAGCAGAGCTACTTTCTAATCTAGTTACAGATGCCATACACATAATAAGAGCAGACATAATTATTGATTTTTAAATATACTCTGAGATTAATCCATGCTATAAATTCTGTATTTTTTTTTTTACTATAGACTGATTAATGTCAAAAAATAATTCACAGAAGAAAGCAGACTTTGAAGGATGATCTGATGTTAAGAACTGGAAACAGAGTGGAATTTATTTAGGCAATACCATAAGGTGTGGCTGGAAAACTGAGAGGCTCCAGCATGTCTAGAGATACAAAGATAAAAAATGAAAAGTAGATCCAAAAAATGGATAGCAGTATCTCATTGTCAGGAGCCCCATATTTCTGCTGTCCTTAACTGTAATATATAGCTCTTTATCTGACATATCATGCTGGATTCTTAAGTCACTTATTTTCTTATGTTGGCTGTAAAAATATTTAAGATTCAATTTCTTCCTAGTACTATTTGAATCTAGACCCATTTGTTATGATATATAGTGCTTTTACTTAATTGCAATCTTAATTTTTTTGATCCAAGATGTGGTTAGGTTATAAAATTCCCAAATGTTTCAGAAATTTTTGTCATTGTTACTGTTGTTTTCCACTGCTAACTTTTAGTTAATATGTTTGTGCATTGAGTCCAGAGGTTATATGTTATGCTATCATTACTGTTTAAGACTTAACTGAATTTTCTTTTGTGGTCTAAATGTATTTGTGTTTTTGTTTTTTAAAGTATGCCACGGACAGTTGGGAAGAGGGTAATTTTTTTCTTTGCTGATTAAATAATGCTATCCTTTATGCTCTTTATATCCTGTTTCTACAACTGTTTCTCTGCTTGTACTTTGTTTAATCTGAGTAAAAAAATGTTCATCTACCCCATTAGTGTTTTCTATCAATATTTTCCAGAAATTAGTGCTTTAAATATTCCACGCAATAATTTGATATATGAAAGTTTAAGAACATAGAAGCATTATTTTGGATTACTTATTTTTATACAACTTATATAACCTAAAAGTTAACCTTTTAGGTTCCAATCTGTCATTTATTTTTAGCATATATATATATAATATATATAGTGTATATATAGCAAATAACCGAAAAAAATCTTATTTTAGCAACTATTTGAAATATTTGCTTGTTTTTTTGCCATATAATAATGTCTTATTTATACTGGTAACATTTCTGGGCTCTCTTCTATTCTACTGAGTTAGCTGTCTATTTTAGGACAGTGCTCTGCCATTTGGATTAATATAACTTTAAAATATATTTTAATATTTGATAAGGCATAGCTCCCTTTTTAATTATCTTTTTTTACCATGCTTTTCTGCCTTTTATCTCATGTTTATATTTAGGTAAAATTAGAATAACTTCATCCAGCTGCAAAGAAAATTCACTGAACTGATATTTTTATCAAGGCAAAAAATCTTCTCAGACTTTGGGTTCATCCTGAGTCTGAATTCTGTGTGGAAATAAATGAAAAGCACTCAAAAGAGAACAAAGGCTATTACTTAGAGCTTGCTATAAGGCAGTCAGCTACTATCACTTGGATTTGGCAGAGACTCAAAAGCGGGCAGAGGAATGGGAAAGCTGTATAGTGGAGGAAAGGCTTCAGTTATGCCCTAATTGGAGGATGTTGGCATGCTCTATTAGTGGGAATGTAAACTGGTATCGCCATTATGAAAAACAATATAGAGGTTCCCTAAAAAGTTAAGGTCCAGCAACCACTTCTGGGTACATATCCAAAAGAATCCAAAGTGGGATCTTGAAGACATATTTACACACCTATGTTTATTGCAGTATATTAACAATATCCAAGAAGTGGAAGCAACCCAAGTATCCAGCAATAGATCAACCAATGAAAAAATGTGGCATATACATACAATGGAAAATTATGTAGCCTTAAAAGAGAAGGAAATATTGTCACTTGCTACGTGGATGAAACTTGAGGACATTATGTTAAGTGAATTAAGCCAGTATCAAAAGAGCAAATACTCTATGATTCCATTTATATGAATCATCTAAAGTAGTTAAGATCACAAAAACAGAAAGCAGAAAGGTGATTTTCAAGGTCTGGGAAAGTGGGAGAGATGGAATTACTATTTAGTGGTCATAGAGTTTCAGTATTGCAAGATGAAAAAGTTCTAAAAATCAGTTGTATAACAATCTGTTTTATAACAATATAAATGTACTCAACATTAGTGAACCGTACACTTAAAAATGGTTATAATAGTATGTTTAACACCTTGTGTTTTATAACACTATAAAAAATTATGAAAAAAATTTATTTATTCTTTGCTAAGGTCCCTTACCCGCAAAGATACTGAGTTCTATAAAATGCTTTTTTCCATATCAAATCAAGGGTAGAAGTATTTTCCTTTGAATATTAATATGGTAGATTCCATTATTATAATTCTTCCACTAATAATGCCTATTGCTATCCCTGGAAGAAACATAAAACAAAACAAAACAAAAACTCAGTTCCTATTATTTCTGCTCCTTCCCCCTACCTGCCCTTTCCATTCAATCTCAATTAATAATAATTTCATTCTTTCAGATACTTAAATCAAAGTCATCTGGGCAATTGTACTGGTTCTACCTTCAAAAAATTGAGCACCCTTCATCTTTGGCACTATCACCATCCTTGGATGGATTTTTTTGAATGCCAATTCAGTTTACTTAAAAACCATGGTCATTTTCTTTTAAAAATTTTTGTTGTTGTTGTTAGTTTACTTTTTTTCCCAGAAAAAATTCCTTTCAGTTTTCAAATATGTTTACATAAAATTGTCCATAATACTTTTTAGTAATTTTCAAGAAGCATCTCTTATGACTACTTGCTTAACCCCCTCACATTTCTGATATTGCTAGTGTATGTGCTTGCCTTTCCTTTATTATTTTTTTGGCCAATTTTGCTAGAATTTCATCTTCACCAGGCTTTTGAAAAACCATCATTGTATTCTCTTGATCTTTCAATTTCTATACATTTTTTCACAAAAATATAGCATTTTAAAGATTATATAGATTAATACTAGGAAACACTCAGAACCTAGAAAAATGCCTAGAATGCAGTAGTTACTAAAGAATGTTTTAAAAATAGGTATGCCTAGGTGGTGGAGTCAGTTAAGCCTCTGATTCTTGGTTTTGGCTTATGTCCTGATATCAGAGTTCTGGGACTGAGCCCCACATCAAGTGCCCCACTCAGCATGGAGCCAGCTTCTCTCTCTTCCTCTGCTCCTACTCTTGCTCTCTTTCTCTCTCTCTCTCTCTTCCAAATAAATAAATAAATAAATAGATTTTAAATGAATAAATAATTAAGATGGAGCCTCATGTGGGGCTCCATGTTCAGTATGAAGCTCGCCTTAAGATTCTTTCTCTCCCTCTACCCTCCCTTGCTCTCACATGCACTCTCTCTAAAAAATAAAAATAAATATGTAAGCATAAAAAATAAATTTTGTAGAAGTTGATAAACTGATACTAAAACTTTTTAAACATTTATTTGAGAGATAGAAAATAGGAGTAGGAGGAGGGGCAGAGGGAGAAAAGATTCCCTGCTGAGTAGGGAGGCCAATGTGGGGATCCATCCCAGGACCCTACTAGGATCATGAGCTGAACTGAAGGAAGATGCTTAACTCACTGAGCCACCCAGGCACCCGATACTAAAATTTATATGACAATTTGATTGGCACTGAATAGTAAAAATGACTCAAAGGAAGAGAGTAAGAGCACTATAAAAGGATTTGTTTTACATGAATTAAGACCTTATAAAATGCCAGCAATTAACTGTTGGGGTACTTCAACAGGGACATAATACATAGACCAATGAATGGGCCAGAATAGAGACTCCTGACCATCCCATGCACATATGAGAATATGGTCAATGACACAGATGGTATTACAGATCAGAGAGTAAGAAGGAATTGAACAACTGAACAAGGGTTTTGGGCCATCATATGGAAAAATATTGGATTCTTACTCCAAAAATATACAAAAAATAAAAACAAAAATGCCTAGAAAAATTGACAAATATGAATGAATAACATTTAAATAAAAATTTAGATAATATTTTAATGTTGTTATGGTAGAGGAAGCTTTCATATACAAATAGAGAAGTCATAAAGAAAATAAACAACCATGAAGAAAAGATAAGCAACTTTAAAATATGTCACTAATATACTGGGAGATTTGAAATTAACTTTTGTTGTTGTTGTCCAACAAATAATATAGGGAGAAGACAAGTCACAAACTGGGAGGATTATGTAGTGCTTTTAACTAGGATATTAATAAAATTTAAAAAAAAATATCAAAATAGGAAAAAAATTAGAAATATGAACAGGCAATTCACTTATTAGAAAACCAAAACGACCCATTGTGAAATGTAATTTATTTTGATAACAAGAATAGAAATGCAAATGAAAACCAAATGCTATACCATTTGAGATCCCTTCAATTCTCAAGAATGAAAACATCTGTCATATTGGATGGGCACATGGGTTCTCTCATTCACTACCACTAGGCACATGAATTAATTAAGGGCCTGGAGAGGAATTTGGCAATGTCTAGTGAAATAAGAAGATTTCTACCCTTCAATGAAGCTTTGTTTATATTGGCGTAAAGACTGGAAGAATTATCATTGGGATTTAGTTATTTATGGTGTACTGATTTTTTTGGAGTACTTTAAAATGGTTAAAACAAATTGTTATATCTACATATATCAATATAAAAACATTTTTAACAGTGGCTAAAATATCACAGGTATGGTGGTTTGTTTGCATCATTATCACTTAGAGACCACAGTAAAATATTTAGACATGAAATGGTATGATACTGGGAATTTACTTAAAATAATCCATTTGGAAATGGGAATTGGATGGAACTAGGGATGAAACAAAGTGATGAGTACTCTATGTATTAGCAACATTGGCATTTCTTTTCTCAACTTTTATATATGTTTGAAATTTTCCATGAATTAAAAACTAAAAAAGTGAACAATTTGTAAAGAATACATCAAATTTACATAAAATTTATAATAAAGAAAAATGATTTCATTCTACAAAGATTTGGAGCACTGAAGCTAAATTAAATTAGCTTATCTTTAATTACATATGAATTTCTAAAAATTATTATCCAGACCATACAAGTGAAAATTACATACAAGATATTGTGAAAATCTTCCTACAGCTTTGAAACAGACACATGGATGTACCAAGGACAGAGAGACCAGACTTCTTACAACAGTGGTATCCCTCTAGACAGAAAAGAGATAATTCTTCTTTACCTGTCCAGAAATTTTGTGATTTTTTTCAGCTAATATTGTAAATAACATGAGGTTTTGTTTGCCTCCATAATCATTCAAACATGATAGTCCCAAATTCTTCAGAAAGAATATGCTGAAATTACTTGTTATAATATAGTAGTTTATCTTCTTTTTTCTAATATCTTCATAAATATCTTTTTCAAATGCCTTTATATCTGCCATTACAGAACATGCAGAATATTTCTAACATTGTTTAAATTTTATGACTTTAAGATGATATATACCTTATCAAATGCATTTTTACTCACTTAAAACCAGGGACCTAATGAGAACAGACACTATTATTCATCATGGAATGATGGTACACCTCCTTGTTGTCTTAAAGACTAATAAGGAAGTGATTCTGTTTTTTACTTCTAATAATGGCATTTATGGTGATTTATGTTTATGAGTATGGAGGTAGTGGGGAAAAAGAAAGGAGAGAGAGAGAGTGAGAATAAGAATGACATTTCGGTCAATATTATAGACATCTTACTATAATTCAGCCTAAACATTTTATTGGCCACAATCATCTAATCTAGCTATAAATTAACCAGTAAGAAGGTGGAAGAGACTGGCCTGACCCAGAAAAGGTAGTGTAAAGACAATATTGCTGGCATGAGCCTCTGAGTCATTACCATTTTTAGGGGCACATTTCCCTTGGCTTGGTTGTATGAAAGGGAATTAAGCCTCTAGGGATATTTTTAGGTTCTTTTCTTTTTCTTTTTTCAGCTGACAGCAACAATGGAAGATGATTGAAGAGCAGAGACCCAAAGACTCTTCAATTTTCCAAACTGCTTTAATTTGATGGAGAAGGAATGCTACATTTTGTTAAATTATATTATGATAAAGAGAAGCTGGTCACTTCTCAGCATAAATCTAAAAGCAAATTATTTCCACAAAAAAGGGACAATGAATTTAACTAGACAAGTAATTACCTTGTGGTGCTTCTATCTCCCCTGCCTCAGATTAGAAAAGAAGAATTCAATTATCACATCATTAGATCAAAAAATAATTTTAGTGATACATTCCAAGTAAACTAATTTATTTCTACGCAGGGTCCAATGAATTTTTGGATTAACCTTCATGCATTTTGCTGACTAAAACTTTCAATTAATGCTTTTACTTAAAAATCAAAATTGTACTTATTTTATGTTCATTTAACATTTTCAATATTAAATTTTTCTTAAATTATATAGTTACATATATTTAATTTACAGCATAACATAACTGGGTTTCTTGTTAGTTTAACCAAATTACTGTATTACTGTATTTCCAGATAATTCCATTTTGATTTCCATTACTTTGCAATAAGCAATACATACAAATATGTAGCAAATATATATTTGAAGTATAACTACATGGTGAGGGGAAGAGAGAATGAGAAACAGATATTGTTAAGAGTGTAAATGGCCATAATTACACTTTTTTGTTGTTTTTGGATAAAACTGTTTATGTTTATTGAGGTATAAATGATATATAAAATCTATATATTTAAGTGTTAAATATATATAAACTATACACATAAACCTTCTACATACTGTATATATATAGTATATCACATCATATGAAATTATATTTTTCATATATTGTATACAAATATATACATTATATAAACAGTCTTGCCAATAAAAATCCTTCCATACCCATTACAGAAAAGAGAGAAAACACAATTTATCAGTCAGTAAGAATTATACATTTGTATGCATGTAAAGATAGCATAAAAGTGTCTATAAAGAGTCTGGACAAAACTTCATGACATTTATACCACAAAATAAATAGTAAAAGAACAATAAGAACTTCTCTAATCTGTTGAGAGACAAGGGAACTCACTTTGTAATTGTCTCCAATGCCCTCTTGAGGGAATTCTAAGTTCTTTTGGAAGTATTTATTGGTCCAAGGGTAAGAAGTCTACTGACCTTGATATGTGATAAAAAGTTCAAATCTTTCATTGGGTTCATTATGTTTTTTAGCAGACAGACTAATGAGGAGGGGGCATGTTCCTCTTTTTCTTCATTCAACTAAGTAAGCTTAGTCATTTTACCCTTATAGTATACTTACACAAATTAATTACCACAATTAAGATAATGAACATATCCTACTCCCCAAACATTTCCACATCTCCATTTAGTATCCCTCCTACAATCCCCTCCCTATCTCCTCCATTCTGAAGCAACTAATTTGGCTTTCTGTTATTTTGATTAGTCAACATTTTCTAAAGTTTTATGTAAAAGAGATCATGCAGTATATACTTCTTTGTATCTAGTTTTTCTTTCACTCAGTATACTTATTTTATGATTTACTCATGTTGTAGTTATACATTAATAGTTCATTACATTGTGTTGCTGAGTAATATCTCACTGTATGGATATACCATAGTTTGTGTATCTATTCCTTGGTGGACATTTGGGTTGTTTCTGGTTTTAGCTACTACAAATTAAGCTGCAGTGAATATTCATGCACATTTCTATGCACATATGCTCTCCTTTATCTTAAGTAAATATGTCTAGATCATAAGGTGGATGTGTGCTTAATATTTAAGAAAAAAATCACAATTATGAGATAGTACACACCTAATAGAAAGACTAAAATTTTAAAAACTAAATATACCAAGAGTTGGCAAGGATGTGAAGTTGGTAGAATTCCCATTCCCTGCTTTTGAATATGTGACTGAGCCCAATAAAGGCTGCTGCCACCTTTTTTTAAAAGATTTTATTTATTTATGTATTTAATAGAAAGAAATAGAGCAAGAAATCACAAGCTGGGAGAGGGAGAAGCAGACTCCCTGCTGTCCAATATATTGTTTCTTTCATGAATTGTGGCTTTGGTATCATATTTTAAAATCTTTGCCTAATCCAAGGTTGCAAAGAGTTTCTTCCAGAAGTTCTGTTTTTAGATAGGGGAGAAATGGTATCAAAATATAGTATAATCAATGTGTATATTATTATAAACCATACTGAGCAGTTTTCCTAAGATTAAGGTCCATCTGCAATTATTTTTCTGTGTACTGCCTATCTTTCCAGGCATTTGTACAGTAAATAAATTTCACAAGCTATTTTAATGCTCAATTGGGGTTGATTCCCAAATATATTCATACAATATGCAGAGAATATAAGAGGAATTAGAATATACAACATGCAGGATAATAAGAATCCATGATGTTTATGAAAACAATTTTTATCATCACAATCCTCAGTGCCTTCAGTCATGGTTGGAACTGAAGTTGTAAGAAGATCCACAAATCATAATAATATTTATTGGCAAACATTGAGGGGAAAAGAATCAGTCAGCAGAAATGCTTTCCATACTCCCAATAACTAGAAACATTTTTCCTTCTTAAAAAAGTTACAGAAGTAAGAGAGAAGGTTTAAAACATTTATAGACCAGTTAATGCAAAGACACAATGCAAAATAAGTGATTACATATATAATTGTGTGAACCAAGATAGGGATGATCAGGGCAACTTGTGCATGAAGAATAGCAGCAGGAGATGAGGCTAGAAATATTATCACTGTAAAAAAATATTCTGTCTGATACTCAATAAGGATATGTTATAGGCTTTAGATACAGAATTGGACATAGTTATGTTTTGAATTTTGGTAGATTAGTCATTGCTGCTGACTGACTAATGCTGAGCTGAGGTAACTGTCAATGTTCACTGATCTTCCCTATATTTCATGATATCTCCCATATCAGTCCACACCCATTTCTAACAACACAATCTATGTCACTGAAAAAGAGCTATATCAATAGGTGGGAAGAAGTGCAATTACACAATTCTTCCCAGTGTAGAACTCTAGGCTTCCTATAATCTATCAATTGACATATACCATGTATAAGCCTTGGGCCAATCACTGAGAAGAAAATACTTAAAAACAAATACTTTAAATACAATAATTTTGCTTTATTGATGTGAAAGATCAGTCATGCTTATATCATACATATCATACATATATACACATGTATGATATATATAATACATATATGTAATATTGATCAAGACTTCTCTTTCCGATAACATTGAAGACTGGATAACAAGAAAAAGTTCTGCCTCGTTACATGTAAATATATTGAATAAATACAACAAATCTCTTTTAAATTCATGCTACTCTCTGAGAAAAGTGAGGGAATTTCTAAGCAACTAAAAATGGAGAAGCAATTGAACATGAGAGAGGTAGGCTGTTACGGATGCTTTTACTGTCCTGATTGACTAGGGGAGGGAGAGAAAAGAAGAGAAGAGAGGCTGTAGGATCTACTAACAAAGAAGCTTGCATTTAAAGGATCTTATACTCACCTGAGGAGGGTGGAATTGGTGTGGTCCATGAATAAGGCTGAAAATGCTAAAGATATAAGTATTAAGACAATGAATAAACATGAAAAATGAATGCACAGAGAGATGACAATAAAGATTTCCTGTTTCAATCTGGGAACTAAAAAGGAGAAAAAAAAATCCCTACCCTGAGAATTCATAATTATAGGTTTGCTGTCCTGTGGATTTGAGGCCCAATTTATACTACTTACATGTCTACTTATAAACCAGTAAATGTATGAAAAAATTGCTCCTAGGATGGTGATACCCAGTAAATGCGAAGTCTAAAATCCTAAACTAAAAAATGATAGGAAAGAATCTACCATGCGTGAGAATCTATAGCCTAAATAAATAGCAGTATCAGGTCCTTAATCATTCTCCATAATTATCAGATATTGAAAATAGTTTACCTTGCTTAAAATTATGAAAGAAGGAACTGAAGACACAAAAAAAGCAAGATACTAACAACAGCAGCCAACAACAAAACAGGCTGGATTTGAATGAGCAACAAGTAGAACTCTTAGAAATGATCAATGCAGTTCACAAAATGAAAAACTCCATTGGTGCTAAGCAGTAAACCAAACACAGTTAAAAGAACAGTTAGGGTTTACAGGACATATTAGAAGAAATTATCCATCCATAATATGACACTGAGAGTTGAAAATATGAGAGATTCACACCTATCATATCTATCATAATAAAACTATGGAACACAGTTAGTGAGAAAGGAATGGCAATACTAACAACCTACTTCTCAACACAACTGATAGATATCAAAAAACTGTGGATATATTTATCCTAGAATGTATATCCTAGGAGCAACTACAGGAAGCAGTCTAAGAGAGAATGCAATGATAGGTGGGCAAACCCTCAGTTTGCTCCCAATTTGCTTCCTTTCCAGCATGAACTGCCAAAAGCAAAGGCAGCCCCTTCCCACACAACCTACCTCAGTATCAGTTAATCCCTTACATTTTCTCAATTCAATTGACAGCTCTTTGAGGTCATGAACAAGTACCATCCATATACACACTTGTAATATTCAAAGTGCAATAGGAAATTAATAGGTAATTATATATGATATTGTGATTTATTTTAACATACTTCAATCATTACCAAAAAACATATATTATAACTCGATATTGCTTTGTAGAGGTTTTAAATGCTGGACTGAGGTTTTCACTTTATTGATTTGGTAGTACGGAGCCACTTTTTAATGTCTGAGCAAAGGAGTGTTGGAGCTTTATGTTTAGAAAATCTAAAAGTGTGTAAAATAAGCAAAATACCTTCAATTTCTCTTTATATTCCAGAGTTCCCAGTAAAATATTGGAATTATAACATTTTAATAAGAATTTAATGAATTCTGCTCAAATCACTCTTCTTTCATCTTATGGTAAAAAAAAGAATTTAATGAATTCTGCTCAAATCACTCTTCACTCATCTTATGGTAAAAAAAAATCACTATATTTTCAGTTTCATACAAAATGACATTAAAATGTGAATTTCTATAGGCTATTTTATTTAAAGATTTATTTATTTATTTTAGAGGTGGGGAGGGACAGAAAGAGAGGGAGAGAGAGAATCTCAAGCAGACTCTGCACTGAGCATGGAGCCAGACATGGGACTGGATCCCACAACCCTAAGATCATAACTTGAACTGAAACCAAAAGTCTAATGATTAACCAACTGAGCCACCCAGGTGCCCACATAAGCTATTTTCCCCATAAGTTATTTTTAATAGTTTTAACAATTTAATAACACAAAATAATACTTTAATATTTAAATTTTTTAATTTATTTTTATTTCTTTTCAGTGTAACAGTATTCATTGTTTTTGCACCACACCCAGTGCTCCATGCAATACGTGCCCTCCTTAATACCCACCACCAGGCTCCCCTAACCTCCCACCCCCCGCCCCTTCAAAACCCATCAGGTTGTTTTTCAGAGTCCATAGTCTCTCATGGTTCACCTCCCCCTCCAATTTCCCTCAACTCCCTTCTCCTCTCCATCTCCCCATGTCCTCCATGTTATTTGTTATGCTCCACAATAAGTGAAACCATATGATAATTGACTCTCTCTGCTTGACTTATTTCACTCAGCATAATCTCTTCCAGTTCCGTCCAAGTTGCTACAAAAGTTGGGTATTCATCCTTTCTGATGGAGGCATAATACTCCATAGTGTATATGGACCACATCTTCCTTATCCATTCGTCCGTTGAAGGGCATCTTGGTTCTTTCCACAGTTTGGCGACCATGGCCATTGCTGCTTTAAACATTGGGGTACAAATGGCCCTTCTTTCCACTACATCTGTATCTTTGGGGTAAATACCCAGTAGCACAATTGCAGGGTCATAGGGAAGCTCTATTTTTAACTTCTTGAGGAATCTCCACACTGTTCTCCAGAGTGGCTGCACCAACTTGCATTCCCACCAACAGTGTAAGAGGGTTTCCCTTTCTCCACATCCTCTCCAACACACATTGTTTCCTGTCTTGCTAATTTTGGCCATTCTAACTGGGGTGAGGTGGTATCTCAATGTGTTTTTAATTTGAATCTCCCTGATGGCTAGTGATGATGAACATTTTTTCATGTGTCTGATAGCCATTTGTATGTCTTCATTGGAGAAGTGTTGTTCATGTCTTCTGCCCATTTTTTGACATGATTATCTGTTTTGTATGTGTTGAGTTTGAGAAGTTCTTTATAGATCCTGGATATCAACCTTTTGTCTGTACTATCATTTGCAAATATCTTCTCCCATTCCGTGGGTTGCCTCTTTGTTTTGTTGACTGTTTCCTTTGCTGTGCAGAAGCTTTCGATCTTGATGAAGTCCCAAAAGTTCATTTTTGCTTTTGTTTCCTTTACCTTTGGAGACATATCTTGAAAGAAGTTGCTGTGGCTGATATCGAAGAGGTTACTGCCTATGTTCTCCTCTAGGATCCTGATGGATTCCTGTCTCACGTTGAGGTCTTTTATCCATTTTGAGTTTATCTTTGTGTACGGTGTAAGAGAATGGTCGAGTTTCATTCTTCTACATATAGCTGTCCAATTGTCCCAGCACCATTTATTGAAGAGACTGTCTTTTTTCCATTGTATATTTTTTCCTGCTTTGTCGAAGATTATTTGACCATAGAGTTGAGGGTCCATATCTGGGGTCTCTACTCTGCTCCACTGGTCTATGTGTCTGTTTTTATGCCAATACCATGCTGTCTTGGTGATCACAGCTTTGTAGTCTAGCTTGAAATCAGGTAACGTGATGCCACCAGTTTTATTTTTGTTTTTCAACATTTCCTTAGCAATTCGGGGCCTCTTCTGATTCCATACAAATTTTAGGATTATTTGCTCCAGCTCTTTGAAAAATACCAGTGGAATATTGATAGGAATGGCATTAAAAGTATAGATTGCTCTAGGCAGTATAGACATTTTAACAATGTTTATTCTTCTGATCCAAGAGCATGGAATGGTCTTCCATCTTTTTGTGTAATTTTTAATACTTTTAATAACACAAGAAATAAATTCTGATTTTGAAGAAATCAAAAGATGAAGACAAGCAAAATAAAGTCATTTATAATCACTTTTAGCATTTTATGATATAAATTTTCTCAAAAATTTTCTGCATATGATCACACTCATAAATATATAATATAAACCAAACATGCTATATATGTATATGTTTATGTATCTAAAGACATTACTTAATAGTGCTTAATAGTGCTTACCTATATACAAATGTATAACTTTATAATTTTTTACTCCATATTGTTTATTAAAATGTTTACCTATCAGTAACAGTATAATTTCATTTAAAATTTTTTATTTAATTTTTTAAACACTTATTTCTTTATTTTGGAGAGAAAGAGCATGTGCACAAAAGTGAGCATAGGGGTGGGAAAGGGCAGAGGGAGACAGAGAAATCTTGAGTACATTCCACACTAAGCTCGGAGCCCAGCAGGGAGCTCAATCTCACAACCTTGAGATAAGGACCTGGGGTGAGACCAAAAGTCAGATGCTTAAGTGACTGAGCCACCCAGGCACCCCAGTTTACTTTCATTTTAAATGCTTGCATTATATTCATTTTATAGGCATTTTATCAGTATAACTGATGACTTTATGGACTTAAGTTCTAATTTTCCCCACTCCTATGAAAATTTTGAGAGACATTTTATTTCATATACTTTTTTTGAAGTTACCATATCATTTTCTTAGACTCTATTTCTAAATTGAAATTCCTAGACTAAATAATATGGCCATTAGTAAAGCATGGACAAAATTTCAAAGCCATTTCCACTCTTACCAGCAGTTAGAAATTCTACCACAGGCAAATAGAAACTCAGATTTTTTTTCTCTATCAAGTTGTTCCCAAAATGTATTTACATTTTGAACTCTATTCCTTCCAAAGAACATCTGCAAATATTCCACATTTATAATTTCTCACTGACTGAATAAAATTGATAATAATTTGCTTTCAAAGCTATATTAGATTATTTTCTATCTATTGCATTCTCTGATTAGACATCTAAGAGTACAGTGTATTTCTATTTTGTTTCTCTAAGTGAATTTGTATATGGTTTAATTTTTAGACCTGCCTCAAGAAAATCAAACAAAAATGATTTTGGCATTTGCTGACTTAGCATAGACCTTATCATCCTTGAAAATTAATTAAAATGCTTAATATTGGCTTTTCTTAGTTTAAATACTGACTACTATCCTAAACAAATGGAGAGCCTGAATGGCTGTATTTCACTTAGAAACGCTAAAGAAAATTGCATCCACAAAGTTGGATTTATTTAAAAGAAAAAAAGACAAATTTTGTATTTGTTCAGTTAACTACTTTCTGAAGTATGTGGTTGTATTCTAATCTAGTACTATGTCACCCTCTCTCTCTTTTTGTCCTGGACCAGGCAATTATTACTTCAGATCGCTACATGTCCTGGGAGCACTGGGAAGACTCCTAACACCTCGCTTTTCTGGCACAACATCACATGCAACAGCTTATTAAGATTCTAGTATAGCAACAATGACTAACGTGCAGCCAATGCATGGAATTTACTTCCAACTCATTTAATTACAGAAATCAATGAACTCTTGGAGCTGTACCAGGTGAGAGAAAATGAACCTAGCCCAAATGACATTTTGTTTGTGCCATCAAGATAGTTCAAGCAATCCCACTTCAAGAAACTATTACAATCTATAAGACCTGAAGTTAGCAAAATGATGAGAATAAAAAAGTCTGAAATATTTGCTTCTGAATACAATCGTGGCCCTGGTTGTGATTACATTAAGTCACAATGAAGCAAAAGACTTTTGACCATGACTCACAGTAAGAAATATTATAATCTGTTACTCACACACACACTCCACAGTAACAATTAATAAGGGTTTTTGAAGAAGACATTAAAAAAAGCATTGTGAAAAAAAAAAAGCATCATGTAGCATAGTGTCTGGCATGTGGTAGATACTTCAGTAAGTACTAGCGATACTAAAATGATTCTAGAATCCAATCCAGAAATATGTTCTTATGTGTGATTTCACTGTAAGACATGAAGGGAAAATTTTTTAAAGCAGCTAAAATATCTGAATGCCAGACACTTAAAAATTAACTGAGAAGGGGCAAAATAAGTGCATAATAGCTGGCAACTAAGTATACAGAAGGCTCCCAAATATTTAGAAAACAATGACAATGAGCTAGAATGGTATCATAAGAGTGTTTGGACTGAGTGGGACAACAAAAAGAACAGAAAAGAGAAGAGCTCTGGGGATTAGAAAAAGATCAAGAAGTAAAACATAGACTTGAGAATTTTCTCAAGTGAACACAGGAAAAAGAGAAGCACAAATGGATTTTACATTCTGTTAATTAGCCTTCATAGTTTTCTTGGTGAGAAAATAGAATAATGATGACTCTTACCTCTTACAGTTAGTGACTCTTAAAATTTTTCAATGCTTAATATTAAGACATGAAACACTTTGCACAGAGTAATTTGTCAGTATTAAGTATTAACATTACAGTTATTGTCTTCTTATCTGTATATACATACTATAGTTAGAACACTCTAGTTATTTTGCTTATCTCTCAATTGTTAGGCACTGAAGATGTATTCCCCTTCATTGCTGCAAACACAGCATTTGCCAAAGCAATAGCATTTCTGTAGGTTGCTCTTATCATTCAACATGAGCTAATTTCCTTAGAGATGAATGGAAATTGCCCTCAAATAGACAGTGTATGTCCAATAATTACCCTTCAGAGCCATACTGATTCATGTACTAAACCCTTCATGGTAATTCTTCTCCAGACCTCCTCCCTCCTTTCACTACCCCGTTCCTCCCTCTTTCCCTCCTTCCCTCTCTCTCTCTTTTTCTTTCTAATAGTACTACCATTCTTTCTGTCACCTACACTACACATCTTGGATAATCTGTCACGAAGTAAGGTGCGGGGAACATGGGCATTGAAGGAGTCTTGTGCTCTCAAATAAAATAGAAATGATCAGCTAAACCATGGACAGTGGCACATATGTGCTGTCCCAACATTATAATCACATATAAATCATTTTACTTTTTGATTTCCTTTATTAAATGCATCTAAAAATTATTTTGATTCTATGTCCAATATTTTAACATGCAGTTATTTAGCAGCAATATATTCAGAGTCCAATGTATACTTAAAGTTTTTGGTACAAAGTTAAAAAAAAAAGGATAATATTGGTCCAAGAAATTTATTATCTGTACCATGTAGAGAAGGTATAGTTATTATGACATTTTTGACGTCATATACTGAGATCAAATGAGGCCAAGGGATAGAATGGAAACAGAAATGCTAATCCAGGGTGTGGGTTAGGGGTTCAAGTAAAGAATAGGTGCTTGAGCTCAATCTTGAAGGATATATAGAAGCTAGCCATGGTAACTATATGAGTTTGCTAGGGTCTCCATAACTAAATACCACAGATGGGGTGGCTTAAACAACAGAAGTTTATTTTCTCACAGTTCTGGAAGCCAGGCATCCAAGATCAAAGTGTCAGCAGGTTTGGTTCCTTCTGAGGCCTCTCTACTTGACTTGAAGATGGCATTCTTCTCTTTATTGTCTTCACATGGTCTTTCTCTGTGGACTTACATCCCTGGTATCGCTCAGTGTGACCAAATTTTGGTGTGACCAAATTTTTATAAGGACATTAATCAGATTGAGATTTGAACTTGCCCTAATGTTTTCATTTTAATTTTATCACCTCTTTAAAAGCCCTATCTCCAAATACAATAATATTCTAAAGTATTGTAGATTAGGGCTACAAAATGTGAATTTTGAAGAGACATAATTCAGCCCATAACAGTAATCCTGAGATTCAACTTGTCTTTAATTCATTCAAGTACAATCAGTTGTGCTTTAATGAGACATGTGTATTCTAAAACATCATCATATTTTGCAAAATGAATATAATAGAGACTTCCAGAGAAGATGGCAGACTAGGAGGGCCCTAAGTTCTACCCGGTCTCATGGATACAAGTAGATAATTCCTACACAGTGTAAAAACCCTGAAAACAACCTGAAGACTGGCAGAACAGACTCCTTCACAGCTAAATGTGGAGAAGAGGCCATGTCAAAAAGGATAGAAAGGGAGGAGATACAGTTGGGAGACTAACTGACCTGAGGGACTTTCTTTGGAAGGGAGGGATGCAGCTGGTCTAGACAGAGGAGAGGAGCAGACCAGACACCAGGAACCCCAGGTATGGGGTACATGCACTAGGAAGACAAAATCCCATAATATTTGGCTCTGAAGATCAGAGGAACCTAATTTTGTGAGTTTTTACAATCAGTGGGGCTTAACACCTAAAACTTAAAAAAGATCAGTGAGCTCACCTCTGGAGAGCAAGGTGGTAGGAAACTGAGTCTCTGCCCTTAAAAGAAATAGCACAATAAACAGCTCTAGAGACACCACAGTGAAGCAGAAGTTTGAAAATACCTGGGGTATATGTGAAGATCTGTTTACTAATCTCAGAGCATGTGCTGGAGAGCCAGAGATCTTTGAGAGACTTCTCCAACAACAAAATAGCTGGTGGTCACCATTTCCCTTCCCCAGACTCCTGCTTAGATACATAGACACCTGCAGGAACCAGAATAACAGGAAAACTCTCCACCTGCCATGTTAACAGTATGACACCACCTCCCCCCCCACCCCCGCGAGCTTCTGGGGACTCACCTTCTACAACCTAGCCAACCCTGGCATGAGTTTTCATAAGTGGCACCAGATCTCCTTCCCAGAAGACTGGTGGAACTATGCTGGCATGACACTCTATCTCCCACACACTCTGGCCCCATGTTCTTCAGCAGACTCACCCTCTCCATCCCCTCCTGGACAGTTTCCCAGGCAGCTGCAGGTCCCCTCCTGAGAGGACTAGGGAAAACTTTGTTAACACCAGGAATCCCTTCACTCTGTTCTCCTGAAGACCCACCCTCAACAGGGATCCATTCAAAGTGGTACCACAAATGTGGAGGGTCCAAGTAGCTCTGAGGGGCCAGCAACACTCCAAGGTGACTGCTGACCCAGGGAAAGAAGACAATCACATATACCAGTCTAACAGTGGCCCCAGCAGTGGGCTGGGGAAGATATCTGGTCTGAGTATAGGCCCTACTCACCAATGAAAGCTTCTGAGAGGACAACACAGGTAGAGTACCCTGCAATTAGGCACTACTGCCTGGTCTAACTCAACTCAAGTCTAAGGTGGACCCAGACTGGCCCACTAAACACAGGAACCAAATCCTGCCTATAACAGGCAAAGAGAGCCATTGCTGACAACTGGATTAAAACCAAACATGGCTTAGCTGCAATAGTATGGCACACACACTACACAGGAGATAACCCTGAAGTGTCAGGTTCTAGTGAAAAGGGGAGATTTCACTGCAGGGCACTACAGGACCTCTTCTTCATAAAGCCACTATTTTCAAGAGGAGGTAGACATAGATGACTTTCCTAACACAGAGAAACAAACACAGAGAGTTAGAACAAATGGGAAGACAAAAGAATATGTCCCAAATGAAAGAAAAGAATAGGACAAAATCACAGCAAGAGAGCTAAACAAAATGGAGATAAGTAATATGCCCGATAGAGAATTTATAGTAATTATCAGAAAGATACTCATTGGACATGAGAATAAGAGTAGAGGACCTCAGTGGGACCTTCAACCAAGAGATAGAAAAAAAGGAACCAATCAAAGATGAAGAACTCAGTAAGTGAAATTAAAAATATGGTAGACTGAATAAGTAGTAGACTGTAGGAAGCAGAAGAATAGATCAGCAACCTAGAGGACAGTGTAATGGAAAGAAATCACACTAAACAGAAGAGGGAAAAAAAAGAATAATAAAAAAATGAAAATAGATTAAGGGAGCTGAACACCACCATCAAGTGTAATAACATTCACAGTTTAGAGATCACAAAAGGAGAAGAGAGAGAAAAGGGGGCAGAAAATGTATTTGAAGAAATAATAGTGGAAAAATTCCCAAAACTGGGGAAGAAAACAGATATCCAGATCTAGGAGGCACAGAGAGCCCACAACAAAATCAACCCATGAAGGTCCAAACCAAGACACACTAATTAAACAGAAAAAGTAGGATAAAGAGAGAATTTTAAAAGCAGCAAGAGAAAAGAAAATCATTACATACAAGAGAAACCTCATGAGGTTGATATTTCAGCACAAACTTTGAAGACCAGAAGGAAGTGGCATGATATAGTCAAAGTGCTGGGGGATGGGGGAAAGGCAGCAGCCAAGAGTACTCTATCCAGTGAGGCTATAATTCAGAATAGAAACAGAGATAGTTTCTC
>PISX010014434.1:33931-53184 GCA_004024625.1 Mellivora capensis
GTAGGCAGCACAAAAGCAGTAAAATTAAGTATATCTAAAAAACAGTCAAGAGACTCACAAAATAAAAGGATGTAAAGTATAACATTATATGCTTAAAGCATGGGGAGGAGAAAAGAATGAATTCAAATTTAAGTGACTCTTAATATAGGCTGTTATATGCATAAGATGTCATTTACAAACCTAATGGTAACCACAAATCAAAAACTGGTTAATAGATAAGGAAATAATAAAGAGAAAGGAATCCAAGTATACCAATAAAGAAAGTCAGCAAACCACGAGAGCAAGATAAGAAAGGAACAAAAAAGAACTACAAAACAACCAAAAAACAAGGAACAAAATGGCAATAAGTGCATACTTATCAATAATTACTTTGAATGTAAATGGACTAAACACTAATCAAAAGACACAGGATGACAGGATAGATAAAAATCAAGTCTCATCTATATGCTGCCAACAAGACTTATTTAGACCTAAAGACACTCACACACTGAAAGTGAAGGAATGGAAAAGCATTTATCATGCAAATGGATGGGAAAAGAAAGTAGAGGTAGCAATACTTATATCAAACAAAACAGACTTTAAAACAAAGACTGTACTAAAAGACAAAGAAGGACATCATAGACTCATAAAGAGAACAGTCCAACAGGAAGACATAAAAATTATAAATATTTATGCACCCAACATGGGAGCACCCAAATACATAAAGCAGCTAATAGCAAACATAAAGGAAATAATCAATAATAATGCAATAATAGTTGTGGATTTTAACATGCCATTTACATCAATGGATAGATCATCTAAACAGAAAGCCAACAAGGAGACAGCTGGACCAGATGGATCTAACAGATATATTCAGTACTTCTCATCCTAAAACAGTGGAAGGCACATTCTTTTCAAGTACATATGGAACATTCTCCAGAACAGACTACATATCAGGCCTTAAAACAAATCTCAACAAATTCAAAATGACTGAAGTCATACCATGTGTCTTTTCTAATCACAGCACCTACGAGAAATCAACCATAAGAAAAAAATCTGGAAGAACACAAATATATGGAACTTAAATAACATGCTATTACACAATGAATGGGTCAACAAAAAATTAAAGAGGAAATAATAAAGTACATGGAAGCAAATAAAAATGAAAACACAATGGTCCAAACTCTTTAGGATGTAAAAAGACCTGCCTTGAGAAGCAAGAGAAATCTCAAACACCTATATTACACCTAAGAGAGCTAGAAAAAGAAGGAAAGAAAAAAAAAAACAAACACCCCAAACCAGTAGAAGTAAGTAAATAGGAACAATAAAAAGATGTCCACTCCTACTGCTTTTTATTCAACATAGTACTGGAAGTCCTAGCCACCATAATCAGACATGAAAAAGAAATAAAAGGAGTCCAAATGTGTAAGGAAGAAATAAAACTTTCACTATTTGCAGGTGACATACTATATATAGAAAACTCTAAAGACTCCATCAAAAAACTACTAGACCTGATAAATGAACTCAATAACATTGCAGGATACAAAATCAATACTTAGAAATCGGTTTCATTTCTATAAGCTTATGATGAAGTAGCAGAAAGATTAATTAAGAGAACAATCCCATTTATAACTGCACCAAAAATAATAAAATGCCCAGGAATAAAGTTAACTAAGGAGGTGAAAGACTTCTACTTTGAAAACTATAAAACACTAATGAAAGAAATTGAAGGTGACACAATAAATGGAAATATATTCCATGTTCATAGACTGGAAGAAGAAATATCGCTAAAATGTCCATATCACCAAAAGCAATCTACAGATTTCCTGCAATTCCAATAAAAAACCAACAGCATTTTTCACAGCACTAGAACAAACAATACTAAAACTTTATGGAAACACCAAGGACCCCACATAGCCAAAGCAATCTTGAAAAAGGAGAATAAAACTGGAGGTATCACAATATCAGATTTCAAAGCTGTAGTAATCAAACTAGTATAGTACCGGCACAAAAACAGACACACAGATCAACAGAACAGAATAGAGGGCCCAGAAATAAACCCATGATTATATGGTAAACTGATCTTCAACAAAGTGGCAAGGATATGCCATAGGAAAAACTCTCTTCAACAAATGGTTTTGGAAAAACTGGACACTTACATGCAAAAGAGTGAAGCTGTATCACTTTCTTACACCACACACACACAAAAACTAAAAATGGATTAAATACCTAAGTAAGAGACTTGAAAACTTAAAAATCCCAGAAGAGATCACAGGTAGTAATTTCTCTAACATTGGCCATAGCAACATTTTTCTAGATATGTATCATGAGGCAAGGGAAACAAAAGCAAAACTAAACTATTGGGACTATATCAAAATAAAAACTTCTGTACAGCAAAGAGAAAAATAAACAAAACTAAAAAGATAACTTACTGAATGGGAGAAGATATCTGCACATGATATAACCAATAAAGGATTAGTATCCAAAATATATAAAGAACTTATACAATTCAATACCAAAAAACACAAACAATACAATTAAAAAATGGGCAGAAGACATGAACAGACATTTCTCCCGAAACATCCAGATGGCCAACAGACACAGGAATACATGTTCAACATCACTCTTCACCAGGGAAATGCAAATCAAAAGAACAATGAGATAACACCTTACACCTGTGAGAATGGCTAAAATAAAAAAATGCAAGAAACAACAAGTGTTGGTAAGGATGTGGGAAAAAGGAACCCTTGTGCACTGTTGGTGAGAATGCAAACTGATGTAGCCGCTCTAGAAAACAGTATGAAGTTTCTTCAAAAATTAGAAATAGAATTACCCTACAACCCAGAAATTCCACTACTGAGTATTTATCCAAAGAATATGAAAACACTAATTCAAAATGGTATATGCATCCTTATGTTTACTGCAGCACTATTTACAATAGCCAAATTATGGAAGCAACCCAAGTGTACATCCATAGATGAAGAATAAAGAAGAGGTGGTATTCATATACACAGAACATTATTCAACCATACAAAGAATATGATCTTGCCATTTGTAACAACATGGATGGATCTACAGGGTATAATGCAAAGTCAGTCAGAAAAAGACAAATACCATATAATTCCACTTATCTGTGGAATTAAGAATCAAAACAAACAAAGATTAAAGTAGACAAAAAACAGATTCTTAAGTATAGGGAACAAATTGATGGTTATCACAGGGGAGGTGGGTGGAGGGATGACTGAAATAATTGAAGGGGATTAAGAGTACACTTATGATGAAGACTGAGTAATGTATAGAACTGTTGGATCACTACATTGTACACCTGAAACTAATATAACACCATATGTTATTTATACTGAAATTAACATTTTTAAAAATTAAAATAAAATAAATATATTTTAAAAGTAGGTGTAATAAAAAACCACAGCAGTGTGTGGGGAAAATAGGGTTGGAACACAACCTTCAAGAACATTAACAATAACACGTTAAAAAAAGAAAGAGGAACCTAGTAAAAGTGGTAAAAGAGTTTGGCACATTTTAAATATTTAGGAAATACATAACTACTACAATAAATATTTCATCTTGAGAAAAATCTAAGGTATTGCAGACATGGACACTGAAAAGGCTGTAGCTTATGAATTATTGTAAAGTAGTAGGAGGATGATTATCTGAAATAAGATAGAAGTTGTAACACCAGATGTGTATGGGTATGAGACATAACACACAGAGAATTCAGATAGCTGGTAGATGTGTGAGATGTGTGTATCACAACACCACTTGCTTCTTTTAGGTATAGTTTTCTGTTTTTGCCTGATGTTTCTCAAGGACAACACTGCACATAAGCAAGCATGAAATTTATGCTTAAATTATTCTCTGGTTTACCAGTTGTAGTGGAATAAGTCTGTTTCAAAATAAGTATTATAGCCAAACTGACTACAACAACACAAATATTTCAAGCATCCATAATATGTTAGGAATTCTGCTGAGCTTAGAGGATAGAAAGGAATATAAAACACAACCCTCTGCCCTCAAAGGGCTCACAGTCTAATAAAAACAATAAGCCAGGAAGAAATAAACTATTACACTAACACTTTAAAAATGTTTATATTCTGGTATTGTTGGAGCTAAGTGTGAATGTGATTGGGGGCATGTAATTTGAGGAAAAGCTCTGGAGGACATAACTGGGAGAAATCCACCACCTGGATTTGTATTTCAGTTCTGACACTTTCTTGCTTTGTGATCTTGGGCATGCTGTCAGTGTTCTGTGCCTCATTTTCCCCAACCATTGTAACAGAGGATAACAATGTCAACTACTAAAGGACTCGGGAGAAGAATAAAAGGAGTTATTCTATGTAGAATGCTTAGAACAATGCTTGTTACATACTGATTAAGGATTCAGTGGCCATTGTAATTATTCTCAGTAATATCATTACTATTATTAGAGTTGGACATTATCACTATTACTACTATGGATAAACTGGAAGGTCACACAAAGGAGTTGACGTTCTTCCTGGAAACAATGGGAAACCAGCATAGGAATTTAAGCTGGGATATCATAACATTATGTTTTATAATAGAGCTTTGATAGTAGTCAGTAATATGGATAGAAGACAGGTAAAATGGAAAGCAAGCCTATCTCCTAACACAAGGATAGCTACAGGGCGATGAAGAGAAGAGAACATATAAGAAGACATGAGATGAAACCTCTAGGACTTTATAATTGATTGATTATATGCTGACTTAGAGGGAAAAGTAATCTGCAATGAGTCCCAGATTTCTGTTTAACTCAATAGCTCATGACTAGGGATATCACAAGACTAGGGATATAGGTAAGAAAAACATATTTGAAGAGGAAAACTACAAATTTAGTTTTGGGCTTAAAAAATTGAAGTGCCTGGGTGCCTGGGTGGCTCAGTTGGTTGAGTGACTGCCTTTGGCTCAGGTCATGATCCTGGAGTCCAGGAAGTCTGCTTCTCCCGATGACCTCTCTCCTCTCGTGCTCTCTCTCTTTCATTGTCTCTCTCCACCTCTCAAATAATAAAATATTTTTAAAAAATTGAAGTGCCTGTATGACAACACAATGATTAGTTAAAAAAAAAGATCTTTATTACATGAGAACGTCCTGGGCTGGAGATCTGGAGATTATGCACAGTATCAGTAGTGTATAAATATGTAGTACCAACACTATAGTTGTGAGGATGAGTACACTTCACTTTCATATGGAGAGTGTGCTTGGCTTCATTTATCATAAGCCTTTTGTTCCTAGATTCTATCACAAAATAATGTTAAGCTGCTTCCTTCTAACCTACAGATCAAGAAATAAAAGAAATTTAAAAAAAGAAAGAAAAATGAATTTTACTGGTGATAGTTAAGACTATAAACATAAGACAGATGTATCTATAAATGTATTTTCTCCCACTCTCTCCAGTGCATCTTACTGGTACCAGTAAAACTGTAATACATAATACTCTTCTGCATGCCAAGTAATGTCATCTTCATAAGGAGCTTCTGCCATTATCTCTACTTTATATCAACTGGCTAAACCATTCTGAAGGCCCAGATCACATTCTCTCTCTCCCATTCAATTTCTTAAGGGTGGCCACAATTTTTTATGGTGTCTCCATTCTAGAATACATCTCAACCTTTATCTCTTGGGTACCTATTTTGGAAATATTTGTTATTAATTAATTAACAATGAATTAATTAATAAAAATTAATGAATGGATGAAAATTGATGACAGTTTTCCACTTGAGATAGTATTAGACAGGAATGTTAGAGGTAGCAGTGAGGGAAACAAGCCAATATTTGGAAATTATAACAGCAAAATTTTAATAAAATGATAGGTAGTTTTAATAAATGACTTTTCAAATAAAATAGTAGTTCCACAAAACTTTAAAGAAAAAGAGAAATAGCAGCATAGGTTTCTCAAAATGTGATGGCATGATTGTTAATCATTGGGAGAACTGTTTTAAAAATAACAATGACAAAGACTTTTAATAAATATTTGATTTTTAAAAATTGCTGAGCTTAAAGTATATCAGTTGGAAAAACAAAACAAAAACACAAAGATCTCTGCTGTCCAGGTAGAAGAATACAATCCTATTCTAGGAATCACAGAATTTCCTATTTGATTCAGTTTGGGTTTCGGGAAGAGAAAAAAAAAGAGAGAGAGAGTCCTGGATAACAGATTTTTGGCCATACTTGGTTGCCTTTCAGTTGAAATGGGAAAAATTGGAGGAATCTCAAATTTTGTAATGAAAGAGCTAAATTTTAGGCATGTTGTATTTAATATCAATAAATATGCAAATGGAGATGTCTAATAAGTGGTTAGCTATATACTATAACATACCATGGGCAGGATGACAGGAACATCAAATGTACAAACCATTGTTTATAACTTAGATCAGTAAAAGATTTTTGGTGGAGAAATATTTAACCATGATGTAATGTTGAATTGCTAGGGCATGGCCATAATAAAAAGTTGATTCAATTTTTGTTTCCTTAATATGCTCTCTGTCGACATTACAAAACCACTCTATACCACTATTAGTCCAGACTGAGCATGGCATTGGCTATATGGGTTTGGTACTCAGGAACAGACTGAGCTATTTTTGATACATTTTGAAGTTGGGGGCATTTTACATAGTATTTGAAGCCCCGAGACTATAAAACGAAGGATAGCGTATGAGGATACAAAATGTAAAGGAACAAGAACAGAGCAATGGACCATTCTGCTTTAAGAAATCTGGAGCAGTGGAGTAATGAGTAAGAATAACTAAGAAGTGACTGCGGTAAAAACAAACACAAACAAAAAACACCAAGTGAGTGTGGAGTTCTGAAATCCAAATGAAGAAAGTAAAAAGAAAGAAATCAGTGGTCGTATTATGAGTTAAGTGCGGATTAAGAGCTGATCCTGATTTTAGCAATGTGGTAATAATTGGTCACCATGAAATGCCATTGCCACGGTGACCATTGCCATGGTAGGGATGAGAGTCTGTGGGGAAAAAAATTAAGAAGTAATTGGAAAGAAGATTTGAAGAAACTGAGATAAATAACTTTTCCAAGGAGTTTTGCTGTCAAGAGTAATAAAGATGTAAGGGTAACAAGCCAGTTAGTGAAACAGAGTCAAAAGAATGTTTTTATTATAGTTTATAAAATTAAGAGGAATAACAGAATCTTATTTGTCTTCTATGTGTTTGGGATAAAGGCATGGATTATAGAAAAGATTATCATCTCTCAATATGAGACATTTATTTGCTTCTATAAACTGTTCCTGACATTGTACATGAAATATAAGTAAACTGTACAGTCCACAGACATATATTGCATAATTGCACAATGCAACTGCATAAATGTTAAGCAGATTAGCATTACTATCACTAGGTCTGATCCTGAGAGAATCCTTAGAAATCTTGAAAAGTTAATTGACTACTCTTTGGTACAGGTTCCATCAATAAAGTGGTCTTATTTTAGCTACTTCATAGTGTTGTTATAAAATTTATAAGACAGTGAGCCAAAAGCTTTTATTGTAATGTGTGGAAATTCATTAGCATTTAATAAACCTTACAATCATTCCTATTTTAAAATTGATAAAATAAGAATTTTTCTACAGGACTTTTAGTTCACATATGTAACAATATGTAACATGTGGATTCACTGAGTATTACTACTTTATGTATGTGTCTGTGTGTGTTCTTGAAATCTGTTATTAACGGATATTTTTAGCTTCTATTTTAAACTTCTTTGCCCAGATTTCATATAAAATCATCCATAAAAACAACAACAACAACAAAAAAAAACACATCCATCATTAGAAATACAAAGGACTGGGGTGCCTGGGTGGCTCAGTGGGTTAAAGCCTCTGCCTTTGGCTCAGGTCATGATCCCAGGGTCCTGGGATTCAGCCCCACATTGGGCTCTCTGCTCAGTGGGGAGCCTGCTTCCCCTCCTTTCTCTGCCTGCCTCTCTGCCTACTTGTGATCTCTGTCTGTCAAATAAATAAATAAAAATATTTAAAAAAAAGAAATACAAAGGACTTTCCTCAAACTTCTGAAAGTTATCTATCAAGACAAAATAGAAAATTTTATTCCTAAACGTAGACCATTTAAAGTATTTTCTTTAAAATGAGAAACACTAAAGGATGTTTACCAGTATTACTGATCATATTCAATGTGCAATGTTTTAGCCAATGTAACATAACAAGAAAATAGGTAAAAGCTATAAGGATACAAAGAAAGAAACCAAATTGCCATCATTTTCAAATGACCTAGAATCATCTAGAAGAGTCATTAAAATTTTAGATTCCTAAATGTCAATTCCAGAGATTCTCAGTCAGTAGTTTGAATTTCTCAGTCACAATTTCTACTGATTTGTTTCCTGTGTATGGCCATATTTTGTTAAAGAAACAAAAATGCAACAAGCATGCCTTGTCAATTTTTTGTTGAAAACCTGGACATTTTGATTAATATAATGTGGAAATTTTGGAAATTAGATTCTTTCTCCCAAGATTTGTTGTTTGTACTTATTGTAGTTTGTTTGGTGCCTTTTCTGAACATATTCTATAAGGTTTGTATTCTTTATTGTATGTAACCTCGGAAGTCTGTCCTATCAGCTTAGTGGTTAGTTAATGATTAGACAAACATTTCTTTAAATGACTAGAACCAAAAACCAAAAACCAAAAATCAACAACAAAAAAAGCAAAATCTTTACCAATGTGCTCTGTGTCTGTGTTTGGGGCATGTCTTCAACTATCAGCAACTCAATTGACAACTCTACCTTAGCTTTTGCTTCCTGCTTCCTTTGAGCTGCAAGGTTGGCAGGAAGTAAGATTTTAAGGCCTTCTCACATCTTTCCTGAGCATACATGCATCCCTGAACATCTGTGTGGCCTTCTCAATTCCCAGGAATGTGTTGGGACCTTTCAAAGTCCTTAAGAATTTACTTCACTCCCAGCCTTTCTTCTCAAACTTTTTGGTTAATCTATTGTTTGCTCCAAATGTTATCTATTGCATCAGGCAGCAGCAACATAAAACATTAGCTTATAAATGTCTTTGATATATCTGCAACCCCACTTTTATTGCAGCATTATTTACAACAGCCAAGATATGTTAACAACCTACATGTCCATCAATAGATGAATGGATAAAGAGGATGTAAGATATTATTCAGTCATAAAAAAAAGAAAATACTGACATTTGTGACAATATGGATGGATCCTAAGGGAATTATGCAAGTGAAATAAGTCAGACAGAGAAAGAAATACTGTATGATCTTACTTAAATTTAGAATCTAAAGAACAAAAACAGACACAGAACAGATTGGTGGTTGATAGACATGGGCGTGGGGGTAAAGAATGGAAGAAATGGGTGACAGTGGTCAAAGGTACAAATTTCTAGTTATCAGATAAATAATTTCTGAAATGTAGTATACTACATGGTGACTATTAAAAAATAAAAGCAATTTTAAAATAAGAGAAAGGAAAGAAATACAACCATATGTTAATGCTATGGGCTGAATTGTGTCTTCCTTAAATACATATGTTGAAGTATATATCCTGGTACCTCAGAATATGACTATGTTTGGAGACAACATCTTTAAAGAGGCAATTAAGGTAGAATTAGATCACAAAGGAGGGCCTCAAATCCAGAGAAGAGAAAATTAGATGAGCAACACACAGAAAGATGACTTGCAAATCATAGGGAGAAGGTGGCCATCTATGAGGCCAGGAGAGAGACTTGTGAGACTCTAACCTATTGACACCTCGATCTCAGACTTCCAGCCTCTAGAATTGTGAGCAAATAAATTTCTGTTGTTTAAGCAACCCAGACTATGGCATGTTGTTATGGTAGCTCTAAAAAACTAATAATAATGATTTGATTTGATTTGGTTTGGTTTCAAAACACGGTAAGAAACAAAATGAAAACATGCATTTGTTAAGACACGGGAGTTTAAATGCCAGCTCTGCCATTGAACATTCTCAGCTTCAAATCCCTAATTTTGTAAATGAGGATAAAAAAGCTATTTTACTACAATATTTCAGGAAAATTATTTTCTGATATGCTAGATGCTCTGTGTATCATAAGTGTTGTGGTAGTATTTAATAGTTCTGGCAATAATGGTAGCGTTGGTAGTAGCATGGCTAAGAAAAGTGTTTATAAAAATTATGTATTTATGTATTTTCCAACTTTCCTACACTGAGCATGCTTAACTTTTCTAATCAGGAAAAAGAAGCCAATGAATGCAATTTTAAAATATATTAGTTTTAAGGATATTTAGAAAAGGGACCCCTTTGTGGCTCAGTTGGTTAATCATCTACCTTTGTCTCAGGTCATGATCCCAGAGTCTTGGGGTCAAGTTCCACCTTGTGTTTCTTGTTCAGTAGGAACATGCTTCTCCCCCTGCCTGCTTGTGTGCTCGCACTCTCTCTGACAAATAAACAAATAAAATTTAAAAAAAATTAGTCAAATTCTTTTTAGTTAATCATTTGTGAAGTGTTATATATTGAAACATATCAGTCAATGGCCAAAAGAAATGGAACCGTACTCAAACAAGTTAGCAACAAGGGAAAGCACACGCAAGAGGAGTTTTGAGCATCTTGGTAAAAGGGAGTTGGGAGGGGCTCATTACAGGATGGAACATGTGCAAGGTGATTTTAGGAGGATTGATGTGAAGCAGTGATTAGTTCTGGATTGGGCACTGTCAGGAAGCACAGGCAATTCTGTGATTGGGTATCTTGGCACTCTGAAACCACAGGTGGAAGGATTACTATATAACCAGAGTTGTTACTGATAAATACTAATCACTCATGTTAGATGTCTGTATGTGTGTGTGGGGTGTTCAGTTATTTTTGCACTCCATGATATCCTTTGATCTAGTGTCATCATAGAGTCTCTGTGTCATGTTCCTCCAGGGTCACACATGGCTCCATCTCAGTATTGTTTATATTCTGTTAAAGTTTTTGTTTTGTCCATGCACAGTTCTAAACACCCCAGCCTGGCTCTCAGTTTCTAGCTGTCAGCTGCCAGAGATTTTCTTTTCGCTTTGTTTTGAATCTATCTTATAGTCTGGAGACTGCTGATAGGGATGCCCCAGAAGGAGTTACAGCACCACATTCTCAATCCCTCAGTTCTTCTTTGTAGCCAATTTTCTGTAACAAATAGACCTCCTTGCTTAGCAAACACATTTCTGCATAATTGGTTCTCAGACACAGTTTTTGAGTAAATAAGACTATGTTATTAAAATTTTCTTAATCAAAAATAAGATAGAAAAAAAAGTTTTCCCTTTGCAATTCCTTGAATTCTCTATAAGGAATTCATTCCTAGTCATTTAGAGCCTAAAACCCAGTCCCTCCAAAAGCAGGGGTTATGGATAAAATTCAAATTAGGTGTTATTTCTTGGACCACATGAGAGTGATTTAGCATGTGAGGCCAACCTAAATCCTAACGAGTAAATGACTTTCAAATAAAATGCATTAAATGTTTTGTTTGCAGGGGAGAGGTTCTAGAGCTTGGCAATCTCTCCAGTGCTCATCACTTGCTCTCCAGGTTGCATATGCCAGGAGAAGCTTGGAGAGAAGTGAAAGGGAATCTCATGACCTTGTCTAACTGCTTCTGAGTAGAGCACATAGCTGCCCTACAGAGATCTCCCATGCTTATGTGTTGAGGTGCAGGTAGGAAATGAGAGACAAAAGGACCTTTGGAGAGGGGGTGCTTTAAGCTATTTTCTCATGGTAAGAGAGGAACTTTTCCCATTTCCTGCTTATTCTAATGGTGGCCTGGAATCCAGCAAAGCTTAAAAAATTAAAAGGACTCTCACAAGGCCTTATGGGAAAAAAAGCAGGTAATGAACAGAGGCAATTTTTAAAAGTCACAATCAGAGGGGAGAGATATAGAACTTGCAATTATGTGCTAGAGAAAGTTGAACTGTGAAGGGCCTGAATTCACAGGAGGGATGTACCCAGCTAAGGACCTCACTAATGAATTCAAAAAGGCTGTTCTTGCTTCGAAAATGTCAAAGAATAAGAATCAGTTAAATCTTATAAGGGAAAACACAAAAAAACCTCAGTGATTAATGATGGCAAGGATTTTTTTGAGTCATTTAGATATTGATTTAGAGGACTTTTTTTTTATTGGATTAAAATAACCATAAATGCTTGCTTCTAGGGTTAATAGATTTGGGTTAAAAATCCCTATGACGTTTCTGTAAATCAAATAATTGCTTAATCTCTAAGGTAAAGAATTAAAACCCTTGGATAGACTGAGAAGGACTGACCTTAGTGAAGGGCAGCCAATGCACAAAGAGTAATTACACTGAGAAAAAGAGAACGTGAAGTAAGGTATTTGTATAGAGCAATACAGAAATAAGACAGTGACATTTTGTGCCTTTTGAAAGCACTGGCTCCTTGAAATCCCCAATGCCTAGAATATGCTACCTCAAGTAAGATATAAGCAGAAAGCTCCAGAGTTCGTAAGGATTCCAGGGTAAATTTCAGAGGACCAATTCCATTCTTAAAAATGATTCACTAAGTGAAAATTAATCTCTTTAGTCTTAAGTACTGTTGTTGTTCCCACGAAGGACCAAGATAGAGAAGTTAAACAACATGAAGATACCTAACCATTCTTCCAGAAAACCTTGAGCTTTATTTTCCAGAGTTCCCAGCTATTCCTTTCTGCTCTATATACCTCATCTCTGGGGAAACTTCCCCAAATACCTCAGGTACACAGCTACCTATAACAAATAGTCCCTCTCCATTATTAAGTTGTGCCTTGGGGAAATGCTATGTTTAAAGACATTCACATTGAGGTATAACTGATCAAACTAGGTGCAAACAGTATTCCAACAAGTGGAAAAGCATTGTAAGTATGAGGAATAGAGCTTTAATAGCAGGTTTCAGATAGGAACCATTAGGGAGGGCTGATTTTGTGGTACCAGTGTCCGAAATCCCACTGGCATTTACAGGTTCTCTTGTCCTTCAGTTCCTGAGAGGCCCATTTTAAATTTCAAAGGGTAAGTGAGTTCAACCTTAACAGCTCCTCAAGGCATGTTTACAGATTTAAAAACTTTCCCTGGTTAAGAATGAGGTCCCAGGAACTGAAGAGTATTGGATGCAAAGCATGTCTAGGCACAATTAGGGAGGAGAAAATTGGAAAATTAGGCAAAATGGTAATAGAACTCTGCATGACATTACTGATTACTGATAAAGCTAAAACAGGAGGGAAGGAGCTGAAAAGGGAAACTGCTGGGAAGTGACAAAGCAGCTGGTTTTGACAAAAATGACTCAATCCAACAAGCCAACTCTACTGCCTCCGATTTGAAATCTCCAGCCACAGCCCAGAGAATGATTTAGTAAGGAGAAAGATGCCCAACTGCACTTGCAGGGTGCCTGGAGACCAAAAGGGTGGATGATAAGATCAGTTTGTATCCAGTGTTCCAAAAGTCACAGGCAAGTTAGGGGCCAAGATGAGGGCAGATTTGAAACCTGAAAGGAGATATGGTACCTAACCAGTTGGCATCACAGTGATTTGCAGGGACAAAATTCTTTTTGTCTCTTCCCTTCAGATCGGAGATGACTTCCACTTGAGACCAATGGCCTTTATGTTTTTCCTGAGGTAGTATCACTGTTGCTCCTGTGACCTTTGAGTGGGGCTGTTGCCGGAGATACAAATGAACAAATGGAATTCTTGTTATTGGAGAATGAGAAAGACAGAAGAGTCCCTGAACCTCACTGGCAGTTACTAAAAATGCAAACAGCATAATAAATTCAATTCCATAAATATTTTTGAGTGCCTACCTAGAGCCAGCCACTATCCTAGGGATATAAAGATGGGAAAGCAAAGCAAAAAATCAGAAAAACTGACATATGGATGACTCCTCTTTCAATCTAATACAGAATTTCAGAGGAGATTTAAATAGAGAATTATAGGAGGACACAAAGATGGGTTACTTTTGAGGAATGAGGATGAAGAAGAGTTTCAGGAGAGTGACTAAAAAGATGACAATGAAGTAAGCCTCATCATACTCTCATTTTTTTCAGAAGAGTTCCATTACTACCTACAGTTCTCACCCTTCTTCCCCCTCTCCTTCTTTTATTAAAAAAAAAAACTTACTGACTTAAAGAGGGTGCACATTTTGAATAAAGGATATCTATGGAATCAGTGTCATTCCCCTTCACTTTAAATCTAACAGAAGGAAAAATAAGAAATTTAATATCTGCCTATTTTTTTAAATCTAAAGAATGCATTTTATACCAAAAATGCATCTAAAGATTCTTCAATTCTGCAAAGACAGTGCGTTTGGGTAAAGCAACTGTGATTTTTGAAAGGATCCTAATGATTATCACAACTCTGGACTTCAAAGGCAGTGTTTTCTGAAAACAAAAGCAAACAAATAAATAAATAAAAGGAAAACCTAGCAAAGAGCCTCTCAACTGCTGCTCAGCATGCTCAGCCTGCTTACCTAGCCAAGCATTCCTTGGATCAGGCCCCCTATTGGTTTTATTTAACAAGAGAAGTACTTCTATTCAGTTTGGCATGCCTTTAGTGATTGTTGGTTTAAGGGGAATTCAACAGAACCAGCAGGACAGACTGCTCACAGTTCCGACTCAATGTTCTAAGATTAAAGAGTTAATACTGAAGAAACAACATCTACAGAAAAAAATCTGCTGTGTCTATACAAATTGACAGCTGTATATGTCTTCCATTTTTTAAACTGCTTCATTTAAAGGGAAAATGATTATGGACATCAGGAAGGACTTTGTTTATAATAAAAGCATGTAATTTATAGAAAAGAGTATATATACATTTTAAAGCTGGATTTTTTATTGAAATATAGCAAAACTAATTATACCATAATTGAAATTACTAAGCATTAAAAAAAAATGCAGTCTTTTTTACAGTTCTCCTTTAATATTCCCCTTTCCTTTTCCTGCTTCATTCTCCTTTCTTTTAGATACTCCATGTAATTCTAATCACCCCATTTACTTCATTGATGAATGAGGGGCCCTCCATCCAAAACATCATGAGATGACTGAACACATAACACCCAACAATGGCCAGATGAGAACAGAAGCAGTTTATTAGTCACATATATTCACAGCCTGAGAGGAGCACACTGCACTCTCTCTACAGGACCACAGAGGGTGGGAAGGTGGACTGACATGAAACATTCATTCACTCAGAAATACAGTGAACCAGCAGGGACTGTGGTATTCAGGCTCTGTAGTCATCAGATGGTGAAGTGCAGCTGGGCTAGCTGACAGCTGGATAAAGTCTTTCCCACTGGGTGGAGGTGATACCTGGTAAGAGCAGGGAAATTCATGGCTAAGAGTTTTGTGACCCCACGAAACCCCAAAATGTCAAGACAACACATGGAATTTTTAAGTTTCGCCATACACACTACTGCATGTGTCCTTTGGCTGCTCACAGTTCCGAGGTACTGTACATTCTAAGCTTGACCTTCCAAGAGAATGTGACATGCTCTGATATCAGAGTTTTATCACTTGTAAAACTAAATTCTCCTTCATTTTCAGGTGGAAATGTATTAAAAAATTAATTCTCATAAAGATAATAGTTTGCTATCCTACCTGTGCAATTCATAAGGGAACAACTTGTAGTGCTTTAAAAAACACACATATTCTGGCATTCCCACACCAAAAATTCTAATAGGTTTGATGTAGTACCCACAGTTGTGTCTCAACAATACAGCCCTATACCCCTCTTATAGTAAATGATAGGTACTACAGGCAGAAATTTAGTGAACACATAGTTGAACCTACCATCGGTCAACTGGATCTAACTGATATTTGGAGTATACTACATCAAACTGAATACACCACTTTTATCAAGCTCAAATGGAAGATTTGCCAATGTAGACCACATTCAGGGCAACAAAACATACCAAAACTATTTTAAAAGAATACACATTATACAAAGTATGTTCTCACACTGCAGTGGAATTAAACTGTAGTCGATAACAGAAAGAGGAGTGAAAAATCTCAAAATATTTGGGGGTTAAACGACACATTTCCAAATGATGCAGAGCTAAAAGAAGTCCTAAGATAAATTTAAATATATTCTGAACTAAACAAAAATGAAAGTATACCTTTTCGAAAAGTGGGAGATGTAATGAAAGTGGTGCTTAGAGGGAAATTAGTACTGAATTACAAGGGAAAAAAGTTCTAAAATCAATAACTAAGATTCCACCTTAGAAAACTAAAGGAATGAAAGTAATTTAAGTCTAAAGCAAACAGAAGAAAATAACAAAAAATCAGTGAAATTAAAAGAGGATATTAGTAGAGAAAAATCAGTGAAACAAAAGTTGGTTCTTGAAAAAGAGAAATGAAATCTATAGACTTCTAGCCAAACTAACCAAGAAAACAATAGAAATGAAAAAAATGATTAACCTTAGAAATAAAAGAGAGGTTGTTACTATTGCTTCCATAAACACTGAAAGAAAAATTAAGAGCAACTCTCTACCCACAAATTGGATAACATAGATGAGCTCATTTAAAGACACCAACTATCAAGACTTAGCAAGAACAACAACAAAATAATCTGAATAGCTCTAAATCAATTAAAGAAAAGGAATCAATAATTATAACCTTGCAAAAAAGGGAACACCAGTCTAAGATGTTTCAGTGGTGAATTCTACAAGTACTTTAGGAAGAAATGTTATAATACCTCTATATATTATTCTATTCCATAAGATAGAAACAGAAAGAACACTTTCTAACTCATTATATGAGGTCAGTTTAACTGTAATGTCCAAACCAGTTCAAAATACTACAACAAAGGAAAGCTACAGACCAATATCTCTCCAGACCATCGATGTAAAAATTATCAATAAAACATTATCAATTTGTACCAAACATAGGTAAAAGAATTATATTTTATGAACAGTGAGATTTGCTCCAGATAAGCAGAACTACTTCTATATCCAAGTCAATTAATTTAATCAATCACATCAGCATACTAATGAAGAAAAAATCATACAAGCATACCAATTGATGCAGAAAAAGCATCTGACAAAATTTAATACCCTGCATGATAAAAACTCCCAGCAAAGTAGGAATAGAGGGACCTTTTGTACCTTGATAAAGAACATCTGCAAGAAACCTAAACTAATGTATTTGATGGCAAAATACTAGATGTTTTCTCCAAGACCAGAACTACATAAGGATATTCACTTCTACCACTTATTTTTATTTTATTTTATTTTACTTATTTTCAGTGTTCCAGAATTCATTGTTTATGCACCACACCCAGTGCTCCATGCAATACGTGCCCTCCAAAATGCCCACCAACAGGCTCACCCACCCCCCAAAACCCTCAGTTTGTTTCTCAGAGTCCACTGTCTCTAACAGTTTGTCTCCCCCTCCAATTTCCCCCAACTCACTTCTTTCTCCCAATGTCGATTTAAAATTGTACTAGAAGTCCAAGCTAGTACAATAACACAAGAGAAGTAAATAAATCACATATAGATTAGAAAGAAAGAAATGTCTTTGTGCATGACATGATTATACAGAAAATTCCAATGAACTAATGAAAAAAATCTCTGGAAAGTAGCAATTACAGCAATTTTCAACAAGGTTGCACAATACAAGGTCAATATACCAAAGGCAATGGCTTTGCTATATAACAGCAATTAACAATTTGGGAGAAAATATTCATAAAACACATATCTGATAAAGTACTTGTATCCAAACTATGCAAATATTTCTAAAAAGCAAAAACAAAAACACAAGCAACCCAATTAAAAAATGAGCAAAAGAGTGAACCCTAGGGAAAACTATTGATATTGGGTGATTATAATCAGTCAAGGTAGGCTCATCTTTAGTAAATAATGTACAATTCTAGTGAGCAATATTAATAATGGGGGTGGCTATGCATGTGTGGTGTCAGGGGATACATGGTAAATCTCTGTACCTTTCTCTCACTTCTTTTCTAATCCTAAAACTGCTCTTAAAAAAAAAAAAAAAATCCTAGGACACCGGGGTGGTTCAGTCAGTTAAGCATCTCACTTTGGTTCAGGTCATGATTCCAGAGGCCTGGAATGGACCCCCACTTCTCCCTCTCACTCTCCCTCTCCCACTTCCCCTGCTTGTGCCCTCTTTCTCTCTGTCAAATAGATAAATTAAATCTTAAAAAAAAAAAAAGTCTTTAAAAAGTGGGTGAAAGTTCTAAACAGACACTTCACCAAAGAAGATATACAGATAGCAAATAAGAATCTGGAAAGATGTTCAACACCACATCATTAGTGACTTTCAAATAATGCAACAATGAGATACCATTTCACACCTATTACAATGGCTAACCCCCCCCCCCAAAAAAAGACAATGCAAAATTCTAGCCAGAATTCTTTGTTGATGGAAATGCAAAATGATGCAGCCATTTTGGAAGACAGTTTCCTACCAATGTAAACACAGTTTTACCATGTACTTCACCAATTATATTCCTAGATATTTATGTTAGGGTCCGTGATCAAAGGAATGAGACTGATGCAAAGCGAAAGTCAAGCAAAGCTTTATTTCGCGCCAAGCATCGAAAATCAAACTGACCAGTCGGGGCCGTCTCTTAGGAAGAGGCGATGACGACGACCCCAACAAGGTCGCTCCCAAGACGAGGTCGCTCCTGACGAGGCCACGCTGAATGAGGCCACTTGTGGCGGTGCCCTGGCTCGGGGCGGCAAGGCCGCTTACGGCGGTGCCACGGCTGCTGGCGGCGAGGACACTTGCGGTGGCGCCACAGGTCGGGGCGGCGAGACCGTTTGCGGGTGGTGCCGCGGCTGCCGGCTGCGAGGCCACTTGTGGTGACTACGACGACCAGGACGACCACAACGCTCCCAACAACCATGACGACGCTGCTCCCAATGAGCACCTAACCCTAACGGCTATCCTAATGGCTATCCTAACGGCTATTCTAACAGCTATGTTAATGGCTACTCCTCCTCCTACTCTCCCCCCTCCCAGCCTCACAGACTAACATTTATAGAGGTGGTTGAGCCCCGCCCACACACAGGTGGCCAATGAGATTTCAACTCACTATAGTAAATATATGCACACCCCACTAATTGGATCTCTCTATCCGGTTGGCCCGCCCCTGTATCCAGGGTTTGCAAGTAACTTCTTCTGGAAGGGGCAGGGTCAACCCAAGCCCACCACTAAACGGCTCCCTCTGGCCAACCAAGCCCCTACATTCCCCCCTTTTCTTTGGAAATTAGTCAAATCCTTGACTTTTCAGCCAGTTCTATGTTCTCCTGTTGTAAGGGGTTATATT